>PVHY01027083.1:0-16627 GCA_004024945.1 Uropsilus gracilis
AAATAACAAAAATAAAAGAAGAAATAAATAATCTAGAAGCCAAAAAGACTAGCCAAAAGATTAACGAAACCAAAAGCTGGTTCTTTGAAAAAATAAACAAAATTGATATGCCCCCTTGCAAAGCTCACAAAGGAAAGAAGAGAGAAAATCCTAATAAACAGAATCACAAATGAAAGAGGAGAAATTACAACAGACACAAAAGAAATCCTAAGGATAATAAGAGATTACTATGAACAACTATATGGAAATAAATACAACAACCTGGATGAGATGGATAGATTCTTAGAAAGATACAGCTCCCCAAAATTAAACAAAGTAGATATAGAGAACTTAAATTAACCAATCACAAGCAGTGAAATTGAAGCAGTCATCGAAACTCTACCTAAAAACAAGAGCCCAGGACCTGATGGCTTTAAAAATGAATTCTACCAGACATTCAAAGAAGAAGTAATGCCTGCACTACTAAAGCTTTTCCAAAAAATTGAGAAAGAAGGAAAACTGCCAAACACATTCTACGAAGCAAGCATCACACTCATACCAAAACCAAATAAGGACAGCACCAAGAAAGAAAACTATAGACCAATATCCTTAATGAACACAGATGCAAAATCTTAAACAAAATCCTGGCAAACCGAATCCAACAATGTATAAAAAGCATGACCAAGTGGGATTTATCCCAGGAGCACAAGGATGGTTCAACATCTGGAAATCAATTAACATAATATACCACATCAACAAGGAGAAAAACAAAAACCACATGATAATATCAATAGATGCAGAGAAAGCATTTGACAAAGTCCAACATCCATTCATGATAAAAGCCCTTGAAAAATTAGGGATTAAAGGAACTTACCTCAACATAATAAAAGCCATCTATGACAAACCTACAGCAAATATCATCCTAAATGGGGAAAAACTAAAAGCATTCCAGTTGAGATCTAGAACTAGGCAAGGATGCCCACTCTCCCCACTACTCTTTAACATTGTACTGGAAGTTCTAGCTAGGTTGATAAGTCAAGAGAAAGACATTAAGGATACAAATAGGCAAAGAGGAACTGAAGCTATCATTATATGCAGATGACATGATTCTCTATATAGAAAACCCCAAAAAATCCACAGAAAATTTACTTGAAATAATAAACCAGTTCAGTAAGGTAGCTGGATACAAAATCAACACACAGAAGTCAGTGGCTTTCCTATATGCAAAAAGTCAAATAGAAGAAGAAGAAATCAGAAAAACCATCCCACTTACCATCGCACCAAAAAAATTAAATACTTGGGAATAAACCTAACAAAAAACATGAAAGAATTATACAAAGAAAAATTTAGAACGCTCCTAAAAGAGATAGAAGAAAACATAAGGAAATGGAAAGACATACCCTGTTCATGATTGGAAGAATTAATATTATCAAAATGACTATCCTACCAAAGGCAATCTACAGATTCAATGCAATCCCAATAAAAAATCCCAATGACATTTTTTAGAGATAGAACAGAAATTACTGAAATTCATATGCATTAACAAAAGACCTCATATATCAAAAAGCCTCCTGACCAGAAAAAAGGAAAATGGAGGTAATACAATTCCAAACTTCAAACTATACTACAAAGCCATAATAATTAAAACAGCATGGTACTGGCGCAAAAAAAGTCAGACCAATGGAACAGAATTGAGTGCCCTGAAATAAAACCACACACACACACACACACACACACACACACACACACACACATATATATATATATATATATATATATATATATATATATATATATATATATATATAGTCAACCAATCTTTGACAAAGGAGTGAAAATTTTACCTTGGAACAAAGATAGCCTCTTCAATAAATGGTGCTGGGAAAATTGGACTAAGGCATGCAAAAAAAATGGACCAAGACAACTCCCTTACTCCATGTACAAAAATAAACTCAAAATGGATAAGAGACTTAGAGGTCAGACCTGAAACCATGGCATATATAGAGGAAAACTTGGGCAAAACTCTCCATGAATTACAGTTCAGAAATCCCTTTCTAGAAACATCTACAGAAGGCAAAAAAATGAAGGAAAACATAAATACATGGGACTACATCAAACTAAGAGCTTCTGTATGGCAAAAGAGACAACATAAAAAACTAAAAGATGCCCAACCGAATGGTAAAAAAATTTTGCCCTGCACATGAGTGACAGGGTTTAAAATGAAGATCCACAAGGAACTCACACAACTAAACAAAAGCAAAACAAAAAGCCCAATCAAAAAATGGGGACAACTAAAAAGACACTTCTCCAAAGAGGAAATACAAATGGCCAACAGGCACATGAAAAATTGCTCAACATCGCTAGTAATTAGGGAAGTGCAAATCAAAACCACAATTAGATACCACCTTACACCAGTAAGAATGGCCCACATCCAAAAAACAGACAAGAAGAATTGCTGGCGAGGATGTGGAGAGAAAGGAACACTACTACACTGCCGGTGAGAATGTAAACTAGTCCAACCACTATGGAAAGCTGTGTGGAGGACCCTCAAGTTAATGAAAATGGAACTACTATTTGACCCAGCAATTGCTCTCCTGGGAATCTACCCAAAAGAGACCTCAATGTGGATACAAAGGGACACCTGTGCTCGGATTTTTACTGCAGCAAAATTTATAATTGCAAGGTCATGGAAGCAACCTAAATGCCCCATAACAGATGACTGGATGAAAAAAATGTGATATATATTCACAATGGAGTATTATTCATCAATTAAAAATGACAAATTTGATGCATTTATGGAAACCTGAATGTACCTAGAAGAAATCATACTAGCAGAACCAAGCCAGATAGAAAGGGACAGAAACCAAATGGTTTCACTAATATATGGTCAACCAAATGAAAGTACACAACAGGAGAGTGGGAACCAGCTGGAGTGGTCTGGGAGGGGAGGTGGTGGGTGACACCCAGGGAGCAAAATGATGTGAAATATATATATAAATAAATTATATATATATATATATAGGCAAAATCAATGCAGAAGTATGCTTAAAGATGGATACATCATGATAAAACAGAGTTTATCCCAGAAAGGTTGGTTTCACATTCAGCAGTCAAAAAATATTACCATATTCACAGAATAAAAGAACAAAATCACAGGTCTTCTCAGAAGATTAATAAAAAAGCATATGACAGGCCCTTTTAAATGCAGGCCCAGAAACAAGGGCTTTTGCCCATGCTTTTGCCTGGTTCCTTTGCGGAGCTGAGTCAACCATGTCCCCTTGGGGGGGGGGGGGCTGCTGGATGCTGGATGCATGGACTAATGGGGAGTGCAGCAAGTAGTTTTCTCTAAATCCAATCAACCCTCAACAGGAACAATAAAATCATTAATTCAATGCAGATACACATGAAGATGGAGGTGAGCAGAAAGAACTAACACCCAGAACAAATGAATATTTTGAATCCATGGGACACAGAACTGTGAGAATAACTATAGAGAGAAACTATCTCAAAAATACAATCACTGAGGTTTCCATAGATGGGAATGGAATTTCTAGTTCAGAGATGCCTTCAATGTGAACTTGGCACCCTCCCATTTCATGCAGAGAGGAGGATCATAGAGATGGGCAGTGGCTCCACAATGAATTGGACCAACCATCTGACAGTGTGTATCCTGACCAAGAAAGTTTTTACATGAACATCAGAGAAATGCTCCCAAGGCCAGTGACCAGAACCAGAAAGCAATGAAGAAGCAAAATGTAACAGAAGCTGGGTTGGAGCAGACAACCAGTAAAAAGGAGCAGGCATTGAAAGGATCCAAACATGCATGAACTGGCTACCTGAAACAAAAGATACACCTGGAAAACTAAGCAGAAGCCTCTGTATCCCAAGAAAACACATCTACACCTGGCAAAAGAACATTGCTTCAGAAAAGAAAAGGAAGAATCAAACAAACTAAAAATTGACCAATGACTGGCAGCAAAAGAAGAGATGGAGTGACTGGGATGGGGGGGGGACAAGAGGAATGGGGGAGACACACCCAAAAGGGAAGAAAAAAAAGGAATCTAGGGAGGCACAACTGGCATTGTTCGACAGTGCAGGGCAACTTTCCCCAGCATTCCAGCCACAAGCAATATTGCTGGCAGCCTTGCCTGGGACCCCTAAAAGCCCTGCCGACCCCCTTTACATCTAGGCACTGCAGCTTACTTAGAACTGATCCTGATCGGTCTAGTGGCCTACAACAAGTTAGATTGCAGAACCCACATCCCAGAAGCACTGCTGCATACCACTGGCACAAACAAGGAAAGGAACTCATCCCTCAAAGCTACCAACAGAAGAAATAATCCAAGCACAAGGGCAGAAATTACTACAACCTGGTATACTACAACATGTCAACAAATACGAAAGCAGCAGTTGCTCAATACGTAGAGCAAGCCTAAAGGGAAAACACAGGAAGGAAGAAAAATACAAATAGTCAAGTAAACCCAAAGGGAAACAATTTACCACCAAAGGTTAAACAATCTCCAGAAACAAACAAGGATGTCATCAAAGACATGCCCTATATGTCAGATAAAGAATTCAGATACAACATGATAAAAGCACTCAACGAGGTAAGAGGAAAGTAGAAAAATATAAAAAAGAATGTAGCAAAATGAGCAATATCATTGTCGAACTGAAGAATGAGATTGAAACCCTAAATAAGAAAATGAAGCAGACACCATTTGTAAGAGGAGCAATAGAAGAGCTCGAAAATGCAGGGTAAAGCCATGAAAGCAGACTAGAAGAAAGTGAAGGATGAATCAGCACACAGAAGATACAGAAACAGAGAGAACAAAGAGAGAAAGAGAAAGAAACAAAATAAGAAGATGGAAGAAAAAAATCAGAGATCAGATACCTTAGAGAATGGAAATATAAGAGTAATTGGAATCCAAGAAGAAGAGAAAGACATACAAAATGAAAGACTTTTAAATGCAATAATGGAAGATAACTTCCCAAACCTGAAGAACAAAATGAAAATAGACATACAGGGAGCAAGAAAGACACCAAGCTATTTTAATGAAAGAAAAACCACAGCAAGACACATCATTGTTAAACTTCCAAGAACCCAAGATAAAGAAAAAATAATGAGGATGACTAGAGAGAGAAAACAAAACCTACAAAGGAAAACCCATAAGGTTGACCTCAGATTTCTCTAAAGAGACACTCCAAGCAAGGAGAAAATGGAGCCACATCTTCAAAAAACTCCAAGACAAAAAGAGCCAGCCAGGAATACACTTCCCTGCAAAGCTGTTCTTTAATGAAGGAAAAATTTGAAACTTCTTAGACAAAGTCTCCAAAAATTTGCTACCATCAAACTTCCACTTCATGAAATGTTGCAAGATGCCTAAAGACCAAAATCCTCAGAATACATGGAATACCATAGCAAGAAACGAAACCAAACCCTCCAAAAAAACTGCTAGAACTTCATACATCAGTAATCACTCTAAATGGCTGTGGTCTAAACTCATCAATCAAAAGACACAGAGTTGCACACTGGACCAAAAGACAGAACCCACCATTCTGATGCCTCCGGGAAACACATCTGATACCTAAAGATAATCATAGACTGAAGGTAAAAGAAGGGAAAACAATTCTACAAGTGAATGGTCCCCCTAAAAAGACAGGGGTAGCCATTCTCATAGCGGACAAAGCAGATTTCAAAATTAAAAAAACTGACAAAGGATAAAGATGGTCACACGCTAATGGTTCAGGTTCAGCCTACCAAAAATATATAACAATTATCAACATATATTCACCAAAAAGATATAACAATTATCAACATATATTCACCAAATGAGGGAGCACCAAGATTCATAAGACAGATACTAGAAAAACTGAAAACAAATATTGACAAAAAGACATACGTTGTAGGAGACTTTAATACCATGCTTACACCAAAGGACAGATCAACAAAACAGAAACTAAACAAGGACACAAAAACTTTAAATAAAGACCTAGACCAAATGGACCTAGTAGATATAATAGAACATTGCATCCCCAAGGAAGGGGAATATACCTTCTTTCAAATTCACATGAATCCTTCTCAAAGATTGACCACGTATTAGTACACAGGGAAAATTGGGTAAATACACAAAAATTAAAATTATACCAACTTTTTTCTCTGATCATAAAAGCATCAAACTAGAAATTAACAAGGAGGAGAAAGCAAGAAGAGTGTCTTATTAGAGACTGTCCTATATGCAGATTGAACATTATGCTACTAAATGAAGAAATAGCAGAAATTAAATAGAAATAGCAGAAATTAAAGAGAAATTAAAACCTACTGCTAGAAATAGCAGAAATTAAAGAGAAATTAAAACCTACTTCAAAACAAATGACAAAGAAGACATAATATTCCAAAATGTCTGGGACTCAGAAAAAATCATATCTAAGAGGAAGGTTCATGGCAATACAGGCCCATATCAAAAACCAAGAAACTATTCAAAGAATAAAACCTCATCTCCCAACTCAAAAAATTAGACAAAGAGCAACAGAAAATCCAAAACCCAGCAGAAGACAAGAAATAAAAATAAAATAAGAAATAAATAATATAGAAACCAAAAAGACTATCCCAAAGATCAACAAAACTAATAACTGGTTCTTTGAAAAAATAAACACCTTGCAATGCTCACAAAGAAGAGAAAACATTCAAATAAATAGGATCACAAATGAAAGAGGAGATATTACCACCGACACAAAAGAAATCCAAAGGATAATCAGAGACTACTATGAACATCTATATGGAAACAATACAGAAACCTGAATAAGATGGACAGATTCTTGGAAAAATACAACTACCCAAAATTGAACAAGGAAGAAATAGACAACTTAAATAATCCAATCACAAGTAGCAAAATTGAAGCAGTCATCAAAACTCTACCTAAAAACAAGAACCCAGGACCTGATGGCTTTACAAATGAATTCTACATGATATTCATAGATGAACTAACACCTACACTACTAAAATGTTTCCAAAAAATTGAGAAAGAAGAAAAACTGTCAAACATATTCTATGAAGCAAACATCACACTCATACCAAAACCAAATAAGGACAGCACCAAAAAAAGAAAACTATAGACCGATTTCCTTAATGAACACGGATGCAAAAAATTTAAACAATATCCTGGCAAATCAAATCCAAAGATCCATAAAAAGCATTATTCACCACGACCAAGTGGAATTTATCCCAGGGGCACTGGATGCTTCAATATCTGGAAATCAATTAGCATAATCCACCACATTACAAGAAGAAAAACAAAAACCATACAATCATATCAGTAGATGCAGAGAAAGCATTCAATAAAGTCCAGCACCCATTTATGATAAAAGTCCCTGGAAAATTGGGACTCAGAGGAACATACCTCAACATAATAAATGCCATCTATGACAAACCTGCTGCAAACATCATCCTAAATGGGGGGAAAAAAATGAAAATCATTCCAATTAAGATATGGAACCAGGCAAGGATGCCCAATCTCTCCACTACTCTTTAACATTGTACTGGAAAGTTCTAGCCATGGCAATAAAGCAAGAGAAAGATATAAAAAGGATACAAACAGAAAAAGAGGAACTGAAGCTATCATTATATGCAGATGACATGATTCTTTTTATAGGAACCAAAAAAAATCTACAGAAAAAGTTCTCAAAATAATAAACTACTTCAGTAAGGTAGTTAGTTATAAAGTCAACACACAGAAGTCAGTAGCCTTCCTATATGCAAAAACAAAACAAAACAAAACAAGAAGAAGAAATTTTAAAAAACATCCCATTTACCATCGCACCAAAAAAAATTTAAATACTTGGGAATAAACCTAAGAAAACATGCGAAAGAACCATACAAAGAAAACTTTAAAGTGCTGCTAAAAGAGATAGGAGAAGACATAAGAAAATGGAAAGATGTTCCTGCTCATGGATTGGAAGAATTAACATTGTCAAAATGGCCATCATTCCAAAAGCAATCTACAGATTCAATGCAATCCCCTTAAAAATCCTAATGATGTTTTTTAAAGAGATAGAACAAAAATTACTGAAATTCATATGGAATAACAAAAGACCTTGAATATCAAAAAGCCTCCTGGCCAGAAAAAGAAAGGAGGCTTAACTATGCCAGACTTCAAGTTATACTACAAAACCATAATAATTAAAACAGTATGGTACTGGTACAACAACAATCAGACCAATGGTATGGAATTGAGTCCCCAGAAATAAAACTACACATATATAATCAACTAATCTTTGACAAAGGAGTGAAAAAATTTGCATTGGAACAAAAATAGTTGCTTCACTAAATGGTGCTGGGACTTGCAAAAAATTGGACCAAGACAACTCCCTCACACCATGTACAAAAACCAATTCAAAATGGATAAAACACTTAGATGTGAGACCTGAAACCATCACATACATAAGGAAAACTTGGGCAAAACCCTCCATGAATTACAATTCAGAAATCTCTTTCTGGACACATCTACAGATGGCAAAAAAAAAAAAAAAAAATGAAGGAAAACATAAACAGATGGGACTACTTCAAACTAAAAAGCTTCTGTACAGGAAGAGACCAGAGAAAGAACAAAAAGAATGGGAAAAAATTTTCCTTCCACAAGAGTGATAATGGTTTAATAACATAGATCCACAAGGAACTCACACAACTAAACAAAAGCAAAACAAAAAGCCCAATCGAAAAATGGGAAGAAGAACTAAAAAGACACTTCTCCAAAGAGGAAATGCAAATGGCCAACAGGCACATGAAAAATTACTCAATGTCACTAGCAATGAGGAAAATGCAAATCAAAACCACAATGAGATACCACCTTACACCAGTAAGAATGGCACACATCAAAAAACAAAACAAAACAAAAAAAAAAAACAGGCAACAGCAAGTGCTGGCATGGATGTGGAGAGAAAGGAACACTCTTCACTGCTGGTGGGAATGTAAACTGGTCTAGCCACTAGAGAAAGCAGTGTGGAAGAGCCTCAAAATAATAAAAATGGAACTATAATTTGACCCAGCAATCACTTTTCTGGGAAGATACCCAAAGGAGACATCAATGTGGGTACAAAGGGACACCTGTGTGTGGATGTTTATTGCAGCACTATTTATAATTGAAAGGACATAGAAACAACCCAAATGTCCCAAAACAGATTAATGGATGAAAAAGATGTGATATATATACACAATGGAATATTACTGATCAATTAAAAATGACAAATTTGATGAATTTATGATAACATGGATGTACCTAGAAGAAATCATATTAGAGAAACAAATTAGAAAGAAAATGACAGAAGCCAACTGGTTTCACTAACATATGGACAACCAAATGAAAGTACACAACTGGTGTGGGGGGGACCTGCTGGAGCAGTCAGGGAGGGGAGATGTGGTTGACCCCAGGGATTAGAGTGATGTGAAATATATATATATATATATATATATACATACACATAAATTATATAAATAAAAAAGATACGTAAATAAATCTTATGTAATATTAAAAAAGAAAATAAAGATCACAACTTACACTGAGCTAAAATGACTAAAATTGGAAGCTGCTTATAAAATTAATATAATTAATGATTCTGAAGTAAAATTTATTTTAATAAAAATTGCACATTTTATAGTTAAATTTTATTCATGAAAAGACAATATTCTGGACAAGGTAGGAATCAAAGGGGAACTTCATCTGATAAATCTCAGTGTTGATATAATGTTCATTGATGAAAGAGCATTCTCCTTCTAAAATTGGAAGCAATTTCCAGATATCCTCTACTAAATTTAAAATGGAGATCCTTGCCAATGGAAATGAAGTAAATAGCAAAACAATTTGTTTGCATAGATAATTCTAAGGACTATAAGCACTTACTAGAAATAATATGGAAACTTTAAAATGTTGCAGGATACATGATTATATGTTAAGATTAGTTGCTCTTTTGTGTAATAGCAGCAAGTCAACAGCTTGTAGTGAAATTTTAAAATCCATTTTTTAGGGCTATGGTAGAAAAGTATTGATGTTTTGGTGGTGGGAGTAGTGTGATAATCTACATTTATAGAAGTGTGAACCTATACTCCTAAAACATGCATAGTGTTATAAATCAATATTACCTCAACTAACAAAATTAAAAAAATTAAAATTCCATTTATAAGAGTAGTTAGAAAAATTGATATGTTCAGAAATAAATAAAAACATGCAAAACCTTCACACTAAAAGTTATAAAACATTACTGAGAGGATTTAAGGAAAACACAAATAAATTGACATATATGCACACTTTATTCATGAATTAAAAGACTCAAGAAAACTTAAAAAGTATCCAAATTTATATTGCCTGAATTCAAAATTTATGAAAGCTGAGTTAATCAAGACTGGTGTTAAAGTACTGACAAATATCAATGGAACAGATTAGAGAGCCCAGAAATAGATACACTTATAAATTACTTAATTTTTAACAAACACAACAAGGCAAAGTATTCGGGGAAAAGAAAACCTTTGCAATCAAAGATACACAAGTGGATCTTCAACTGGCAAGTTTACTTAAAAGGAACTTGGGTATTCTTCATTATTACTCTCATCCAACACTGCTTTCTCCTCTTTCCCATTTTTATTGTTACTTCAGTAATATATAATTACTTATTAATATCAGCTAATCAAGGGATTGGTTCCACAATTCTAGTGCTATTCCTACCACCTTACTTTTGTAAAAATTACCTTTGTAAATTAGTAAAGTAACAGTATTCATTAATAACAGTTTTAGTATCAAAGTATACAATAATTGCCCATTATCGAATAATACAGGTATCACTAAGATTGAGATGAGCTTTTTAGGCTTCTATAAGTAATGTCATAAAATTTGCATAATGTACTTTTTACCTAGTATTATTTTGCATGCACTTTTTCTTTTTTATGATTCCTTGCAATTTTATTATTTTTGTTTGCATGTAATGTGACAGCATTAGCTTTCATTTCAATATATTTCCATGACATTTATATGTCATACTCATGACACTGTATTACCCAAGGAAGTACAATTTAACTGAAAACTATATCCAAATTTCATGTCTAATAAACATCTATTTCCTGAGTATCTAACAAACTTATGACTCTTCTATGGAAATTTCCTGTCTCACCATCTTCTACCTAAAATATAATCTGACTGCTGAGCAAGGAAGTAATTGTGGAACAAATTTATTTTTGTCTTCTGTGTTATAGTCAACAGATTTTTTATGCTTAGCTATTATCTTGACCTTGAAGAAATTTAGGGCAGGTTACAAAAGTGAGCATTTCAAAAGTATATTCAAGTATCCTGTTACAAGAAAAATTGCGGAAACAGTCTCGAGACAGTAAAATATATGACAGATATATGTTCCAAGGCCATAACTGCTTCTTAAAATTTTGGGTACCTGAACTGGGCCAATTATAGTCTTATTAAAAATTATGTACAGGAGTAAAGCTTGCCTCTTCATATGTCCTTCAACAACAGCCCACTTTGTGAACTGAAGGCCCAAGAAATGCAAGCTTCAGAGAGAAAGAAGATAGGAGGAAATGCATAAAAGGGAGAAGCATTTCCTATTTTCTGTTAGCTCTTAGTTGCAGGTTTCACTTCCTTCCAGAACATCAGTTGCATTTCTGCCTTTGAACTCTGTGAAACCTCTCAATCATTGTAATAACCAGCTCCCAACTTTATGTCAAATCAAGTTTCTGTTCAAGAGGCCCAAATAATACAGAAAGAATATGACTTGTGGGAGATTTTCTCTCATCAGCAACCCCCCTCCACATGTTTAATATATTATTTGACTTATCCCTTGGAAGAGATTTAGTCCTTTAACCTAAGAGTCCCTGTGAGCTAAAAACAGTGTTTCCAGCATACTCACCAAGGTACTGATAGTTACCCAGATCATCTCTGTTTTCTTGAAGTCTCAATGTCAAACTTTTACACATATCCTGACTTGAGAGAACGTGTTGTCAGAATGCATAGGATTCAATACTCAGTGAGTCTACAGGTACTTTAATTCTAATCCCTTTCTATTCTTGGGAATGAAATTTTATTTATTACTATTTCCAATATAGTCAAACATTTTAATACTCTGAGAATTTTTTAGTTTCCGATTGTCTGTTTTAAAAATTTTTTGTTAGGTGAAACATAAGTTTACAGGGCATATTTCAGTGACTACAACAAGAAGGATGACATTCATTAGCATTGTTAAAATATTTAACAATATCATTCTTCATTAGTCTACATGCTAAAAGATACATCTAGAAAGCCTATGAAATCATAAAGATATATCTAGAATAATACAACTCTAAAATGTCCTAATAATGACTTTTTCCTCACATAACTGAGAAAATTACAATTCACATTTCCAATTCTACCTTGTGCGAGATATTTTTAACTTAAAAAGTTTGTAGATAAATAAGGCTTTAAACACTTGATTTCTCTGCACTTCTGTAAAACACCCACTCTCAAGCTATTGTGATCATTTATTAAAACAAGTAACTCAAGAAAAATTGTTCATTAAATATTCAACACTGTCCTAGGTGCTATGGGTCATATATGGGGGGGGAAAAGCTATGACCTTTGCCCTCCTTTACCTCGTAAAATAGTTGGGAATATATATAAAGTAATACTGATAAAACAGGACAGTGTAGAAGTGATGTGTATTTGATTTATTTTTGAAGTTATGAGATGAGGAGACAGTAACCAAAGAAAGGAAACAACAAAATATAAGAACAAAATATAGGAAAGCAAATACATCTTCATTTCTGGCAATTTTTCTGTTCTTCCCTTTTGGGGGTTTCATTGAAATGAACAGAAGCTGAAGTGGTGAGAAATAATTTCCTAGAGAGGTGGGTTTGATTTGGGCCTGAAGGAAAGATAGGACTTGAAAGGAAACATGATTAGAAAGACAGCATAAGTCACGGTATGGTCGTGAAGATATATTCAGCTTTGCCGAGAAGCAAAAGATTTAAGTGCATATTGAAGGCCATGGGAAATACTAGTGGGTGAACATGTAGACAAAGGGAAATCATAGATTTTAAATGTTAATAACATGGGGACACTGACCAGAGAACAGTAGGATAAAAATTGGGTGTGGAAAGATAAATTGGGCAAGGTTATGAAAGATGCATTGGAAGGGTGGTGACTAATCTGGCAGACTAAGTAGGGTGATCCTGTAGTGTTCCCTCCATAAGGCAACGAGGACATGTAATTCCGCAGGGCCACTACAAATAGGGAGGATAGAAAATTTTTCAAGGAAAAACAGTATCTGATCACAAACTAGAGATGATAGTAGAGCCTCTTATCTAAAAGAAATAAGGAGGTGTAAGGTTGCATCTTAGGGCAGAGGATAGCTTGCAAAAGTAGATTGGCTCTGATTTAACTGGCTGATTGATTGATTGATTGATTGATTGATTGACTGTTTGGCATAAAAATTAGAGCCATTGTCAAGAGAATGAGGATGGTTTCTAAAAGAAGGCTTAGAAGTGAAGAACAGAGAACTGTGGATTGGGAATCACCTAAATTAGAGTATATGACTAGTAGCATGAGTCAATGCAAAAGAAAACATATAACTTAGGCATTAAATGAGACTAAGACACTGTTTTCGGAGAATTAAGGGTATAGAGGTTATAAATGATGCCATCACCACCATTAGAAGCTGATGTTTAAGAAGATGAATGTTAGTTAAGAAAAGTGTCAGTAATGATCTAGGACTGGAAACCAAGTCACATGATAAGGAAGGAAAAGAATAGTGAGGCAAACTGTTAGTGGTTATGGACAGAATAATGAAGCAGTTAAGACAGACTGTGATGGCACACCAAACAGGGCAACTAAACACACAGTTTACCAGTGTCTGTGCACTTTGCTGAACACAATCTACCCAAATTCACGTCCTTCTCAGTACCCCAGAATGTGACCTTAATTGGAAATAGGGTCACTGAAAATGTACCCAGTAAAGATAATGTCATACTGTAATGCAGTCCTTGATTCAATGTGACTACTATCCTTTCAAGAAGACAGAAACACACTCAAGGAAGACAACTGTGTAAAGATGGAAAAGGTTGGAGTTATGTAGCTAAAAATTAAGGCATTCAAAGGATTACTAGCAACACCAGAAGCTAAGAGAATCATGGCATAGATTCTCTCCTAGGCTCTTTAGAGAGATTATGGACCTGTCAAAAATTTGATTTTGGATTTCTATACTCCAAGACTTGAGAAAAAGAAATTTCTATTATTTTAATCACTCAGTTTGGGATACTTTATTATGGCAGCCCTAGTAAACTAATATACTCTATTATCTTTTCTTGTTGAGAGAGTCAAGATGACATGTAAAATTCATATCAAAGCATCTACCCTTCTGAAGAACTTAGTCCTATGTTGCAAAATATTGTGCTACTGACTGAGCTGTTTGGTTTGGAAGAAAGAACAAAATGACCCTAGATAAACCATGGAAACATTGAAATGATTGCTTTTGTTTCTTTCTAAATTTCTTTTATTTGTATTTGTGCATACTTAAACACAGAAAATGAGCTTAGAATTCCAGGACCAAAATAAAGAGGTTGAAGGAGAAGAGTGGGCTCCCTTGGAAGCCAAACTTATAGGAACAAGACATGCTCTCTTTTTGTAGAGAAAAAGTTGCATTTTGTTGTGCCACTTATTGAGTACACAGAATCCTTACCACAATTCTGAGAGAGGTAACACCTTTTAGCCATTGCCCAACTCAGTGACTTGCTCAATCAATAGTTGCTTGATTTTATAACTGCCTTCTTTCCTTTGATCATCAGGAAAGATGAAAAAACTAAGAGACAGAGGTGAAAGTCTTATTGTACTGCAAACCATATTTCTCAAAGTAGGAAATGGATCACCTGACCTTGATTATGAGGCCTTTATTCATTCTATCATATACATACAAACATACACATATATATATACATATATAATTTCTAAATATACCATTATATATACAGTAGTCATGTAATACAGTCATGAAAATATAAGTATATATATATAACTGTATATACAATAGACATATACATAGGTACATTATATTATTAATAGAACATACTTTATGCTACATAGAGCATGTAATGTTAGTGTGTATTCAATAACGACTTCCTTGAACCTGTTTCCTTACTTTTTCTAATATATATTCCATCCTCTCAAATTGATTAAAGGTGTTTAACAGTAGGAACAATATCTCCTTTTTTTAAACAAATATGATTATAAAATAAAGTTAAGAAAATTAAGGCCCAATTGCATAATTTTACAGTGAGTTACATGATCTCATAACATTTTCAGTTACCCCAGACACTTGAGTATCATCAAGTTATATAATCTTTGATGATATAAAAATGACCAATGTGAATATTTATGTTCAGTTTTATTTTTTTAACCATAACAAAATATTTCCAGTTGAATTCAATTTGGTAGTTTGGTTATGTAGCATAATTCAATAGAACTTTTAAAGGGAGTAATGGGGAGTGGCTGTTGACATTCATTCTGTATGTTTCATAAAAAGGAAGCAGTAAACATGAATACGGAAGGTAATGAATTTGCCTGGGTAGCAGAATTTTGTGTGTAAAGATCCACTAGAATTATTTGGGTCTGATTGAAATTTTGCAAAGCTATGCCTGATTATTAAACTGAATTCACCATATACTTCTAGAAAATAGACAAGAATCATCAAATACAAAATAATGCATCCCAATTGGCACCATATTGAAATATTAATTAGAGAAGCAAAACTGCTGAAACAAGAGTGCCAAAGGACATTAACTCAACACCAAAAGTGTGCAAGATAGATTTCAAATCAAGGAGGTTTGTGCTCAGTTCCATGCACTTTTGTAGGAATCTAAGATGATGACAGTTTTGACATCTTCAGCATCAAATTTTCAAGGATACTTGGGTATCTTTGAGTCCATTGAGTCAGAAGAGTGAAAGTTTGAAGGGACAGTTGTGGGATTTCAAAATTGGCACACACCATATCTGGACACATTACACAGTCTCATCTCTCAGAGCCTGATTTAACTCAATTTCCTAACAATGAGTTATCCTTCTGTGATGGTTTATGTGTCTCTTGACTAACCCACAAGGTGTCAGATATCTAGTTAAACATAATTCTGTGTGTTTCTGGATAAAATTCATATTTGAATCAGTAGACTAAATAAAGTAATGACAACCCTAATGAGGGTGGACCTCATATAATCAAGTGAAGGTCTAATACACAAGACCCTGAATAAAGAAAAATTCTTTCTGACTTTGAAATGAGACACTGTGGGGTTTTTGGTCTTTGTTTTTGTTATTCCAGTCTTCAGGCCAAAGTTATATCATTAACTCTCTTGGTTCTCAGACTTTCAAACACAACAGGAACCACAAGAATACTTGCC
This sequence comes from Uropsilus gracilis, assembly GCA_004024945.1. Taxonomy (NCBI): domain Eukaryota; kingdom Metazoa; phylum Chordata; class Mammalia; order Eulipotyphla; family Talpidae; genus Uropsilus; species Uropsilus gracilis. The sequence continues at coordinate 16,388 of PVHY01027083.1, forward strand.
TGAATTCCAGGTTGCTGACTCACCCTGCAGGCTTTAGGACTTGTCAGTCTCCACAATTATGTCTGCTAATTCCTTATAATACTGGTAATAAGTCATTTACACATACATACATTCACACACACACAATCTCTAGGAATATTTCTCTGGAGAACTCTAATATGTCCACCCTTTCATTTTTAACTAAAATGTCATGTACAGTTGGGAATCTGTGCAGTTCTTTTTTTCATCAATATTTCTGTT
>PVHY01027084.1:0-16612 GCA_004024945.1 Uropsilus gracilis
CATATGTGACTGATTTATTTATAGTTATACTTCACATATTTTCCATGACTACATACCAAAGTCATATTGCATTTCACCATAAATACCAAGGACAAGTCGAACATTATTGCTGAGATATAACCTCCGTTTTCACTCAAGTATTTTTCCCAGAGATTCATTTGCATTACATGCTTCCTAATTACTTTGGCTCAGGACTAGGTCTATCTGAAGATAGAACTTTTGTGGAAAGTCTCAATTTCTTCACCTGAAAATATTAAGGAATTAGACAAATAACCGACACTTATTTTACCTTTTGTTTCTCTAAGGTATATGATTCAAATGACCGCACACCACCTTCTAAAAGTCCCAAAAAGTTTTTTTTTTCCAGAATTGGGAAAGTTTAAAAGACTATGAAAGAATTACAAAATGTAACTATTTCTTAATGAAAAATGCTGATATAACACAGCACAGAAGTGAGAAAACCTAAGTGTGAGGCATAATATAAAATGTGATAAAGGCAACAGCAATGCTTGCATAACAGAGTTATAGACCAGTTTCATCACAGATGACTGACAAAAGAAGTAATAAGTTTAATACTGAAAAATAAGTTCTGTACTATTGTAAGTCAGCCACTGTCAAAATTATATGACCCCACGCACACTGCAGAGCCTGCCACCCTTATGCCACTAGTCAACTGCTTATTCCACCAACTGGATGTTGCTATCTACCAGACTTTGGCCAGCAGGACAAAGGTGACAAAGTGCAACCTTTGCCTTTAAGGATGGCAGTGAGAAGTCAGCCTCCGGAGAAAGGGAGTGCAATACAAAGTCCTCGGAACACTAGGATGGAGCGGTCTATAGAGTGTGCAGGGACAAAGATGCCTCGTTTGGTCTTCTGCCTGCCTCAGCGATGGCTTCCAGGAGGAACAGGGGCTGCCAAAAATGTTGTTTTTGACAACAGAACTCACAACAGAACTAAAGCATGTATGGGGGGGGTGGTAGGGAGAAATCAAGGGAGGAATTAGCAGGAGAGGTAAAGAGGACAGTTCACAGGTGATGTGGTGGTGAGAGAACCTGAGGAAAGACAAGGATGCAAATACAAAAGGACAAAGAAAATGTAAAACTGTCAGCTGAACTGAAGCAGAGAGCAAGGGAGGGCTAAAATCGGGGGAGGGATGTGCACAAGAGATGAAGATGATGGTTCATGGGTGACAAGGTGGTGGGAGAACCCCAGGGTATAACAATACTATATATATAAAATAAATATACATTTATGTATTTATTTATATATTTGTAGATTTATATTTATTTATATACTTACGAATATGTATTTAAGAATATATTATATATTTGTAAAATAAATATAAAATATATTTACATGTGATTATAAAATAAAATGTATATATAAAATAAATATAAAATAAAAATATAATCAGTATTTTTATTGATGATGTATATAATCAATATTTTTTTAAAATTCAACAGAAGTTACTGGAAAGATATCAGGAAACTTTCTGGATGGCATTAATGTTCTCCATTTTGTTATGCATGGTTGTGATATGGCTATATACAAATGTCTAAACTCATCAAAATAAAAGCATAAGAAATTGTGAAAAAAAAACAAAAAATATATATATAAAGAATTAAAAAACTTATTTTTTAATTTAAAAATTTTCATTTTTGTCTTTTAATCATTAGCCCACATGTCTACAAAGCAACCTAAAAGTGAGTGTTGTGTGTAAGAAACTGAACCAGACTAGGGTGTTAGGAGACAGACTGAGAGGCAGCCAGCCACCGCAGGCACAGGCCAGAGGAGATACCATTTGTGAGGGCCTCATGCACAAGGCAGACAACAGGAACCCAGACATACCAAAGCCAAGAAATAAAGCCAAGTATGCACTCACTTAAGGAACCAGTGCACAGATAGTGTCTCAGAGGGGAGCTGGATAGACAGAAAGAAGAACCTTCCTCAGAGGAACCTTGGCAGGAAGGGGAAGCACAAATGGAGAGACGTTTTGAAAGTGATGTGGTGAATATCTGTGCCTGGTTGGAGAGATGACAAGTAACAAAAAGTCACAGTTCCCTATGGGGTTATTCTGAAGTGGAGCAGAAGTGGCTTGGGTTTGGAGAGGAACAGTAAGATAATTGTTCTTAAAGAGATTAAGGTGCTTCACCAGTGATAAGGTGGTGGGAGAACCCCGGGGTAGGCAATGATAGGGCAAAATACACACACACACACACACACACACACATATACATGTGCAATAAAATTTTTAAAAAAAGAAACACTGACTTGATGTTGTCACTGCAACACTGGAATGGTTAGGTCAGGAAAGCAGATGAAACCCCTGCTGTGATGGGAGGAAATCAGGCAGAAGCAATTGATTAAGGAGTGAGCAGCAGGGAACTAAGTGAAGGGAAAGCAGAGCAGTGCAGGCAAAGAGGAGGCCACTAGCAGTTAGCAGGGAGGGTGCCAAGAAGACGATGAAACACAGGAAGAGTTGACTTTTCTGAAAAAGAAAAGTTGGAAGAAAGGCAGGGCAATGGGGGTATAAAGAACAAGGGTCAATACAGTGGGAGATTAAGTCAAATGATGGGCACCATCTTCTTTTTCCACTTTTCTATGTGTTTCAGAAACTGGCAGCTAAAATCTCACCAAACCACAAGTGAAGAGAAGGCTGAGAGGAAGAATTACTGATAGTTTAGCCAGGTTACCATCTCATTGATGCGTTAGAACTAGGATTCAAGCAAAGCCCCAAGAAAGGGGCTGTAACTCAACGATCAGGACACATTAACTGAAACGCCTTGTTCTAGATGCAAACATCTGACAGCTACACCCCAGTGGCTCTGCAAATAACAGCTATTTTGATCTTTGGGTCTTGCTAAGCTGCACCCAGTCTGCTCTGTCAAGAGCATGCCAGGATGAAACTGGAGTGTTAGTATACCACTGGGCATCTCCTCAGGACCCCACAGTGCCTCTGAACCACTATTTCTCACGTGGGGCACACCCATGGTGTCTCTCCATTGAGGAAAGCACAACCACTCCAATCCCTTTCAAGGGGGACTGATGCCTATTGTAAGCTCTGTGTGTAACTAGGTCACACTGTTAAAAATACTCTTGATTAAGTCGTCCCAATACCTATGTAGATTAGCATTTGAAATCTGTTTCTATTGTCAGTAACTTAAAAATCTCAGAAGTCAACCTACTATTTTAGACCCAGTTTTCATTCTCTGAAATGTGTTTTAAAATGTCTTGATTCCTTTTCTGAGGGTGCATATGATTCTATAAAATAAAATGGCACATTTTCCTAATAATTTGATTAAGTGGGGGAGAGTAGATAAGAAAAAAGGTGCATATACACTCACATGATTGCCAGCTTCCAAAATCTATATTTCAGAGACTTTGAAAGATATTTGTCATTTAAGCTATCTTGATCTGACTGATTAATGTGAGGAGAATGTTCTAACTTAACTACTTCTCAGAATCCCTTTAAATTACTGCTGATCGGCTATCCGTCATCAGCAAATATGCTTATGTCAAATGCCCTTATAATGAGCTATCACATTTTCAAATATTTTCCTCCATTACCTAACCAGGAGATTAACATAACGCGTCCAACCGACGACAGAGAGGAAAGGAAATGAAATACTGGATCTTGGTTTAAATGAGCTAACCCCATCCTGAACGGTAGGGGTGGAGGGAGGAAGTATAAATTGAGAGAAGAATTACCTATTCATCTTCATCAATAGTTGACACCATCATCATTTGGCCTCGGAAAAAAAAGGATGTTTTAATTTGCTGGGAAGAATGCATCTCTTCAGGGAGGGGATTTGGGGATTTGACCATGAATAATAATGAAGTGAACAGAGTTTTCTTCCTATGGAAAAATCTAGGTTCTAGTCCTTCAATCCAAATGAGATTCTAAGTTGCAGGTGAGGTCAGGGGATTCGATTTATTTATTCAAGTCCACGTAAGCAGAGCTCCAACCTCATCAACCAGATCTACATCTCTTCTCACCCAAATGAACGTTAAGACAAAAGGAGAAAGAAACCCCCATTTGGAATGGCAGCTGGTAGAAACAACCTGAGGTTCAAAGAAGTACTGCTGTTTACCAGGCTGGCAGGGGCCATGCCTGCGAAGTGCCCCTCACAGGAAACGTGGGCACCAGATAGGCCTCTGGTATCTGCCCCACTCCTCCACTTACTGCAGAATATTCTTTTGGCATCAGCAGCTTACAATAAATCATTCAGGCTCATGCCAAAGCTGAAACTCAGCATTTATTAATTTTAAATAAGTTCTGATCCCGTTATCAGTTACGGACAACGATGCTGTTTCTCTGAGTCCATTATTTGTTCTGTGGGCCTCAGAAAGCAGAGAGAAAGCAACAGTCTGCTGACCTTTGGTGGCTCCCTAATCATGACTGCTTCCCACAAGGAAGAAAATTAAGAGGGTCCCAAAGCGTTCTGAGAATCAGGTAGAGAGAATGAGCACACGGCTAAAACACATGCAGAATAAGAGGCCCTCAATATGCATCACTCAAGTGACGTAAAAATCAATAGCAAATGATTAAAAACGCTGCACTATGAAGGGTCTGCACAGTCAATATACAATTCATTATGAAGAAAAGTCAGACCAAATGCTTTCACCAGCAGTGTCACAGAAACAGAACACGTATCAAACTATAAACTGAAGGAATTCCAAGTCACAAGAGTCCACCAATACCATTATTTCTTGGAATCCACACTAAGAAAGCACCTTCAAATATTTCCCTTTAAAGTGAAATATTCACCTACACTCACTCACACACACACACACACTTTTAACCACCTCATTCTGAAAATTTCCACTAGTAAACAGATAATGCCTCTTCAAAGCTCAACCTTAGTAAAAAACAAAAAACAAAACACAACTTAGTCCATTTGCAGGACAAATCCCCAGCTAAGTATCCCTAATCACATCATCACTGGATTCAGTGGGAGGAAGCACACACTTATTCTTCCTTTTATGTGAGTCAATTCAGTGTGACTCCACTTCTTTCCATTTTCGAATAAATAAATCTAAAAGCTAAATATGTCTTTGCTTCAATTAACTTCACAGAAAATACAGAATTTTCAAGTCAGGGAGAGCGCCCCAAAAAGCAAACAGCGGCGCTCCAGGAAACTGGGGACACACAGAATACTCTTCAGATCTGGTCGACCTTGTTCCTCTGCTGTTCCTTCTGCTGTATCCAAAAACACCTTCAGCAGTATTTCTGCAGAAAGTTATATTTAGCGCCCACCCATGTAAAGAAAGGCATCCTTTGACTAAGAAACATTTGACAACTCCTTCCAAAAAAATAAATAATAATGTGGTTCCATCGTCCTGTTTTCTACCCTTGACCTAAAAGGGAAAATGGTCCTGTAAAATTCTTCTGATCTAACAGTTCTTTGTCCTCTAATTCCACAGACTTTACCAATGACTTCTTTGAGCTCTACTAATTATGTCATAATTTTCTTAAATTGTTGTTCATTTTCACGGGTTCTCAGAACACCTTGTCTCTCTATCCATTGGATCCCTGTTACCAAGAAAATTTTTGGTGCTATGTAGCAGTTCTTCCACCAGGCAAATGCATTTCAGCAACATCATTCAAGTCATGATTCAAATGCCATCTTCTCAAAGAATCGTCCCCAACCATCGAATCTAAAAATTCAAGCTAACTGTACCTTCCCACTTGCTTCTCTAACTATCTCCACTGGTTTAAGTTTTATCACTTAATACTAACTTGTGTGTGTGTACACATGTATTCGTTATGTGTGTATACATATACAGTGATAGTACATGTATACATATCTTTAAATTTAGTATCTTATTTGGTGCCTGTCTCCACAACCAGGAATATCTGGTCAATTTCTGGTGTGTTTTATTACTGCTACATTCCGTTGCCTGGTACATGAGCCCCACTCAGTAAATACATATCTAAGTGAGACAAAATGAAGGTGTGAACAGCCTCAAGATCATGGATCCCACTAATTGAATTTTGAGTCTCTAGCACATATATGCATAGCTGTTATATATTGTAGTTTTAAACTGAAAAACAGGAACGAATATATAACATTCAATTTTTGCATTATATTCTTCTCCATTTAGTGTTCACGAGGATAGAAGCAATCTAAGACTAAACAGATCAATTAAGTGACCAAAATGAAAGCAGAAATCATGAACTAATACCACACCTGAGATATGGGCAGGCCACCTAAGGAAATCATAAGGATCTGCTGTCTTTGGGATGTGAACACTATTAAAAAAAAACAGTCCCCAACTGGCAGTGATGATCTAAAGGTTAAGAGCTTTTAATATCCTTATTTCCAGCATTCACATTTGTTGATAATGAAACTATTAAAGCTCTGAAAGCAGTTGAAGAAAATGAATCATCAGGCATCTTATTCTTTGGGGGAAAAGAGCTTTTACTTGGTAATAAGTCATGGGCACATCTAATATTTATAATCATTTTAAAAATCAGATTAACAATGTAAGGAGAATGATAAAATATGCATATGTTCTTGAAGCTTAAAACTAAATCTCATACATGTACTCTCGCAATTTTTGCTAAAACATAAAATGGTGAACAATACTTGAAACTGGAAAATAAGTAACAAGTCATTTAAAAATATGAACTTCTGATCAAATAAATATAGCTGTGCTAATAAAAACCTTTTATCACTTCATCCTTAAGCTATAAATTAAAGCTGTCAGGAATCTTAAAAGGAAAAAAAAGCAAATCATATGACTATAACAGTAGCAGTATTTCTTTAAAATGATAGCTTTTGTTAAGGACAAGGCATTTCTGGTAAAAAGAAAGAAATAATCACTATTGGGTGCTATCAAAAAAGAAAAAAGGGAACACTTGATGATAAATGCATGATTATAGTTTATACAGGGATCATTTAAAATAACACTATTTGAAAAGGTTCTACATTCCCTAATATATAAATATACTCTGCTACTAATTTAGGAGAAGCAGACCCCAAACATAACATGTTTACTGCATGAGTTTCAAGTTGATGACTTGCTCTGTGCTGTGACAGGCAGAGAGACAGCTCAACACACAGAACACTTCCCTGTGTTTCTCTGCACTCTCTGTCTTACAAATGCATGCTTAAAGCAACAAACTTACTACCAAAATATGAAGAATTAAATATCGATCACACCTGAAACAGTGTTATAAAGCAATGGTTCATCACTGCAATAAAGATTTCTATTTTAAAAAAATTAAATATTGATAGAACTGAAATAAAAGAAAAAAAAAAACAGTATTTTTCCTCTGCCAAGAGGAAAAGGAATACCTTGCTTAGTAAGGTGAGTCGATGTGCAATCCCTATGTTTACTTAGAAATAAAATAATTCTACAAAAAGTAACTATTTCAGTTTTTATGTCTTTGAGTCAAATGTTCAGAATGTCTCCCTTGTCTTCAGCCCATCATCCCCAGAACTATCCTGGCAATGTACCCCTACCAAAGGAAAAAGGTGGAGAGGGAAGTTTTGGGGAGGGTGAGGTATTCCAGTGATTGCCTGGAAAAGAAAATGCCCACTATAAACTACACGAACACCAAATGTTCTTTCTGAAGTATTTTTGGTGTTCTTAAGAACAAATTGTGAAGTTAGCATCACAAAGTACAATGCTTTAATAAAACTATTATTTGGTTAAAAGTAATGGGATCTTTATTTGAGGACCTGATTGAGGGAACTATTATGTAACCACCTCTGATGAAAAAGGAAATAATCATCTTGTTTTTTTTTTAATTTAAATAATGCACATATACATACATATATAATGTGTATCTATATAATTTAAATAATGCATATATATATTTCATATCACTGTGATCCCTGGGTGTGACCCACCACCTCCCCTCCCTGGCCACTCCAGCTAGTTTACCCCCTCACCCCAGTTGTATACTTTCATTTGGTTGTCCATATATTAAACCATTTGGTTTCTGTCTTTTTCCTTCTGACTTGTTTCTGGCAATATGATTTCTTCTAGGTACATCCATGTTACCAAAAAATCATCAAATTTGTCATTTTTAACTGATGAGTAATACTCCATTGTGTATATATAGCACATCTTTTTCATCCATTCATCTGTTTTGGGACATTTGGGTTGTTTCCATATCCTGCGCTATTATAAATAATGCTGCAATAAGCATCCGATTACAGGTGTCCCTTTGTACCCACACTGAGGTCTCCTTTGAGTAGATCCCCAGAAGAGCAATTGCTGGGTCAAATGGTAGTTCCATTTTCATTAGTTTGAGGGTCCTCCACACAGCTTTCCTTAATGGCTGGACCAGTTTACATTCCCACTAGCAGTGTAAGAGTGTTCCTTTCTCTCCACATCCATGCTAGCACTTGTTGTCCGTTTTTCGGATTTGAGCCATTCTTACTGGTGTAAGGTGGTATCTCATTGTGGTTTTGATTTGCATTTCCCTTATTGCTAGTGATGTTGAACAGTTTTTCATGTGCCTGTTGGTCATTTGGACTTCCTATTGGAAAAGTGTCTTTTTAGATCTTCTCCCCATTTTTTAACTGGGTTTTTTGCTTTGTTTTTGTTAAGTTGTGTGAGTTCTTTGGATATCTTTGTTATCAGACCCATATCACTTGCATGGAGGGCAAAATTTTTTTCCCACTTGGTTGGGATTCTTTTTGTTTCTTCTGTTGTCTCTTTTGCTGTATAGAAGCTTTTTAGTTTGATGTAGTACCAGCTGTTTATGTTTTCCTTCATTTTTTTTGCTATCTATAGATGTGGCCAAAAATGGATTTCTGAATTGTAACTCATGAAGGGTGTTGCCCAGGTTTTCCTCTATGTATTTTATTGTTTCATTTTGAAACCACTCCTAGAAAAAGCACACCAGTAACATCTCTGAAGAGTTCCATTTTGCTGGATTCATACAGCCATTTTTTTTTTTTCATAAAGAAGAGATAAAGTTCTGTACACTTTTCTGCAATATCAATAATGAAAAAACGGCTAGTTTGTGCCTTATTACTAAGATTCTACCCTCTTTCTAAGGAGCCACAGAAAGAAGTCCCTCAAAAGGCTTGTCAACAGTAGCACAGCAAAACCTTTCAGTGACTCTAGCAATACAAGTACTGTTATTTCTACAGAAGAAGGAAAAATCTTGGTCTGGACTCTTTCCAAGATGACTTAGTAAGTCAGGCCAATCAGGCTTACTGGGAGAGTTAGAGTCTAAATTCTAAAATATTTCTCGCTGTTTGATGAAGAATAAAGTGAACAACCAATAGAAAAACTCTAGTAGGCCAACCAACATTCTAGACAAAGGCTCCAATGAACTCACATTTAAAAAAAAAAAAACACAGATTTCTGGCAAAAATGATGTCCACCTGAAGTTTCTCCCAACTCCTCAACACATCGATGAAAATTTAGGACGGAGAAAATCTTCACACTACCTCTCAAACCAACCTGCTGAAAATGCCTGCCAGTCTCTGGAAAGTACCTTCGGTGATGGGAAGACTGAAGTACGCCCACACTTCCACTCAGAACACACCCCAAATTTGCTTCATTAACAAGGCATTTTTTTAAGGTGTGAAGTTGCTTCACAATTTTTCTACCACTTCTCAGACTCAGGCAAATCCTATTTCAGCTAAAATATTTAGCAGCTATCTCATTCTCTGTCTCAGACATAGATGTGGGAGGGCGAACAGCATCTCCCCAAGTATTCTTTCCTCCCAACTCTAACTACAACTGCCTCCCTACTGGTCATCTTGCTCCTCCACTTAGAAAGAGCCTAGAAACCCCAGAAAACTATTTAGAAACCGGAAATGTGTAAGCTGAGTACTGAAACTCATTACCTCCAGCTGGTACTTCTCACACCAAAATCAGGGCCCTCATTCCATGCATTTGACAAATCCTCACTGAGTTCCCTTTGCGTGTCTTTTATGTGTGCTTGGAACACTTGTGAGAAACAAAGAACCCTGTTCTGGAATTTACATTCTAATGAGGGAGGCAGATGCTCAACAAACAAATTATATAATATGCCCACCATTGCAAGCATTATACAAACAAAATATACAAACAAAAATAGAGCAAGGTAAAGGGAGTGTGCGTTGAGGAAAGAGACAAAAGTCTTAAATAGGGTGGTTATTACAAGCTTCATGAAAAAGACAACATTTGGTAGAAACTTAATAGACAAGAGAATTATCATCCTGGTTATCTAGGAGAATTTCTAGACAGAGGCTTTAAAACAGTCAGAGCTGAATTCCCAATGCAACAGCATGTCTGGAACACCCAGAAGACAAACACCAGATGGTGTCACTTGTATGAGGAATAAGAGAAACCAAACAAAGGGTCAGACAAAACCACATCAAAAACAAACCCAAGAAATCTGACTGTAGACTGAAGGCGGCAGACTGCGGCTACTGGAGACGAAAGGAGAGATGAGAGAGCAAAGTGTGGAGGTGGCCCAGTGGACTACAGTGGAGGACTCAGGTGGGTGGAGAGGTAGCAGTGGTGAGCTAACACAACTGAGTCACCTATAGGGTCTAAACCAATGCCACCTCTCAATATATTGTTTAAAAAGTTAAAAAAAAAAAAACAAAACAGCAAGGAAGCTACAAGGTTAGAGCAGAGGGAGGAGAGGGGAAATAGGAATTGATATGTTCCGAGGATCCACGGGGCCAGATGATGAGGTAATGTGTAAGGGTTTTCATTCTGAGGGAAGTATGGGACAGCCGCAGGCTTCTGAGTGGATGTAGCTGCATTTTAAAAGGCTCACCCAGGTTGCTCAGTTGAGTCAGACCATTGGGAGGCAGTGATGGAAGCAGAGAGATCTCAGGAGACACAGTGGGAACTCAATTAGGAAAAGGACAACAAAGGAGGGACATGACCAGAGAGACGTGACAAGACTCTATAGATTTTTTCAGGTAAAATTAGGGATTTACCTGAAAGTCCAGGCAAAGCTTAAGAGAATAAACAGTTAAAGATGATTCAACACAACTGGGGCAACTGGAAAGACAAAGCAGAGATTGGTTGGAGAGTTATGGCACAGGATTAGGAAGTAGATGGAAAGTTCAGTTTGGGACAAATGAAGTTGGAGATGCCCTATGAGATGTCCAAGTAGAAATACTGAGCAAAGTCATTTTGGGGTGAGGCCAGGGCTAAGAGAAAGACATGTGTAGCCACAGGCATACTGATGGTGTCACTGCACCAGAGTGTCAAGAGGGAGACTAGGAATACATTAGAGGCCATTTAATATCAAGGTCGTGAAAGAAAGGAGCCACCAATCCAAAAGCCAAGAGTTTGGTGCATTCTGGAGGTCAAGTAGGGATCATAGGTGACAAAGAAGTGTGTCTTGTAGGATAGTTGACGTGGGTCACTTGGAACACTGATGAGAGGGACATGCCCACAGCATGGCAGAACAGGGGGACAGAAAACTGGTAAGAGCAGTTCCATGGAGTGAGGGGTTAAGTCATATGGGTAAAGGTATATCTATTAAGGCATGAAGAGTCTCATTGAAGCCAGGCACGGAAGCGCACGTAATCCAAGCACTGGCAGGCAGAGACCAAGGATCACTTGAGTTCACGGGTTTGAGACTAACCAGGGCAACACAGCGAGACCTGGCCGCTAAAAAGCAGCTGGGCACTGTGGTGCTTGTAATCCCAGATACCTGGGAGGCTGAGGCTGAGGATCACTTGAGTTCGTGAGATCGGGACTACCCCAGGCAACATAGTGAGACCTAGTCTCAAAAAAAAAAAAAAAAAAAAAAAAAAAAAAAAAAAAAAAAAAAAAAAAAAAAAAAAAAAAGAATTTCATTGAGACAATGAGCAGAAGAATTCTTTTAGTGAGTTTTCACAACAGAACAATGAAAACATGATCAGACAGCGGGAAAACAAGGGCAAGAATAGGTTTAAGGAGGAAAGAGCTAAAGCTGAACACTTGTGTGAAAGCAAGACTGAACTAGGAGAGGGAAAACTTGAGGTAAAAAATAGAAGGAAAATTGCTTATATTTTTTTCTTTTTGTTAAATGGAGATATAACTGCCCTAACTCTTTATGTTTGAGTTTAAAATATGTTGGTTAGATATACATTTATATATTGCTGAATAATTACTGCCTGTGTTAGCTAACTCCCATCACATCATATAATTATTTCTTTCTTGTGGCGAGAACAACTGTGACATTTACAATACAATATTGTGGATCATAATCATTATGTCATGTATTCAATCTTCAGAACTTAGTTATCTACTAGATGCAAAGGTGCATGCTGAAGCACCATCTCTCCAATTCCTTCACACATGTCCAAGGGGTAGTTTTTTTTTGACTAAGATGAAGAGGTAGAATGGGAAAATTTGTGGCAGGAGTGGCTTTAGGGAAGTGCATGAATAGTTACCTGTAACATCCTCTAACTAGCATGAATTCTTACCTGTGCAAAACAAGCAGAAAGAGAAGGGGCAGGAGTATAGATCCCTGATGAGAAGAGTGATAAAGTCTCTGGTGACTTTTCCAACACAGAAAATTCTTCCCTGTGCTAATTTTATCACTGATGTAGCAATAAAGTTCATCAGCAAAAAGTGAAGGTGGAAGAAATGACTTAAATATTGAGGTAAGATGAAAAGGTGAGAAAAGGTCACTCAGAGAAAGGTATCTTCATTATTAAACAAGAAAATAAAATATTGTTCCATTCAATAATCTAGGGGGGAAAAACAATAAAAAAAAAAAAAACACCTAGGGGAAGCCAAAGAAATAATCACTAAAAAGATAAAAGCAGAAATTAAAGGATTAGAATATAAACATCAGGACAGCTGGTTCTTTGAAAGGATCAATAAAATATACAAACCTCTTGCAAAACTCATCAAGAATGAAGAAAATACAATCACACAACATTGGAAATAAGAAAAGAGCTATAGCCAAAGAGACAAAAGAAATTTAATACAAGTATAAGGGAATATATACAATTTTATGTTGAAAATTTGAAATAGTGGATAAAAGAAATGACTCCCAAGAAGGTATAAATTATCAAAATTGGTTCAAGCAGTTGACACTGAACAATTCTATAACTATATGGAAATAGACAAGTTTACAATGACTTTACAGGGGAATACTATCAAATCTCAGAGATAGAATTTTCATGTCATTTAAAATGCTCTATGGCATAGAAAAATATCAAGGAAAAGTTCCCATTTCATTTTATAAATTATAGCATAACCTTGACACCAAAGCCTCAAAAAATAGTACAAGAAATATAAATTCAGTCTATTTATAAATATGAATTAAAAATCTCAAATGATGAAAACCATAACATCATCATGCAATGAGTTGACAAAACTGATTTTAATTTTTTAAATGATTCCTGATATATATTAGTAAACAATATCTCAGTGACCAGCATGGAAGAACCTATTTCACAATGAACCATCCAAGGCCTTCTCATTCATCTCAGAAACACGGAAGTAGGTAATCAATATTAGCTACTTCATTATTATATGAAAACTAGCACATCTGCTCTCACCCCTGACAGTTAAAGGTTCTATAAAATATAACTCTTCCTTATCCTCCAGGACAGTGACTGGTAGTGGTCCAAGAATATGGCTGATATTTAAAAACAAAGACGCACAAATCTCAGGTTGGTTGATCAGAAAACTTTCTGACATAGAACACAAAACACACACTAAGGAAGAAAATTGGTTTTAATTGGACTTCACTTGAACAATGTAGTATATCTTGGTGTTTGCCCAAATTTTAATGAATAAAGCAAATTGATGAAACACTGAATAGAAGAGCAAGAATACTTTTTCCTTCATCTCATTTTGTAAACAATTTAAGATAAAGCATAACCCATTAAACATTTGGTCTGAATGTTTACTCATCTGACAATTTACAAATAGGAAACCATTCAGTTTAAGGAGGAAAAGAAAACCAAAAACTTCTGCTTCTCCTTCCCAGCTTTATTTCACTGATGTCCCACTGGGAGGAAGGTTCATCAGGAATCAGATTAGTTGGTTTAAATTTCCTCAAAACAATTTTTTTTTTTCAGATATAGCCTCACGTGCAACACTGAGAATCAAGCTTTTAACATCAAGCCACAGGAAGGAAGTCAGCCTTTTGGTAATCATTAGCCCTTGTGTGAGGCAGCCCCCTGCCATCCTGAGTTCTATCTTAGCTTCCTCAGAGAAAACAAATCGCCCACATGTGTGGTTCACTTCCATAAGTCACTCCAGCCACCCTGTATTGGAAAGGTCCACCACTGCTCCAAAGAATTCCGAAAATTGGAATTTCTTAGAAAAAGCAAGGATATAACTGCCCCGGGTGTTAAAGGCCAAAAGGAGAGAAAATTCTGAGTTAGACAGAGAGGCACATGTGTATGCAAAACTATTATAGAGATAGCGTGAGGTCACTCTTGGAAAATGCAAAGCTTGATAGAAGTTGGGAAAAGACACTGAATAACACAGAGAGTTACCAAGGGGGGGAGAACTCAAATGTTGGAGACCTCTGAGAAGGAAGATGAAAGGAGATACAGGCATGACCATCACAAGACCCACTCCCAGTAAATTTGGGAAGATTAGGAATTAGCGAAAACTCAAACAGGGTAAGTTTCTTTAAACAACTTAACTGTATTCATTTCAAACGCACACAACAACCCTGGAATAGATAGCTTGACAGCTGCCTACCACGCCCCTTAGCGTCACTATCTGAAAATGGCCACTTGGGAGACACGGCAGCCAGGCATGTACCAGGTAACCTTGTGTGAGCAAGTGGTCTAGAGGCAGCTGTGTCCACACTGAGTCAACAGCAGCTCCTACCATAGACTCCAGGCCCTCAGGAACTTTGGAACCAGCAGATATCGGGAGAAGTCACTAAGCAAAGTTCCTACTAACAAAATACCAGCACCTGGAAGTGGTCTTGCATCCGATTTCATGAGGAAGACGACGTGATCATATGTATCTCATCCTTAAATACTAACTCCTACAGTGCTTATGAAAAATACATTCCAATATGGTCTTTCACTTCGCTTGACCTTGATTTCCTTTACAGAGCTAACAAAACACTAGTTTTAAATATACACATGCTGTCACCCCATGTAAAACCCAAAGACACTGAGGAGAGTCTTTGAAAGGACATTTTTCAAGCACACAGGATGTGAGCCGTGCGCAGTGGCCAAGAGCAACAGAACATTGTCATGGTTGAAACACAGGGCCCCTCGTGTCCCAGGGAGAGGTCAGGAGTGGGGGAAGGTTAACAGCTGTGCGGAGGTGTGGGAACCATCACATGTCCTCCTCGCTGCCTTGTCTCTTCCTCTGGTCAGTGGGCAGGGCTGTGCCGAACTGGTTAAGAACAGGACGGCTAATACCTGATGTCTACCCCAATGAGAACATGCAGAGATAATCATCTAAGCACATTTTATAAATATGAACATAACGAAGATTAGATGCCGCCTCCACAACACATATCTGAGGCCAAAGACTGAAATGCTTGGAAGAATTTTCCTAACATGGAGAGCTATTAAATGCCTAGCAACCTCCCCAGGGAAATCGTTGCAAAGTCACTCAGAGTGGAGCGAGAAATTCATTTCTGAAAGCCTCCTTTCCAACTTGGGAAATTTAACTCTATGCCTTTGTAATCCCAAGAGACAGCCAGGCTGAGGCTATACTGGGCGTAGCCGTATGTCAAAACTAATATATTGGATATGCTATTCACCCACAATTTGCTAGAAAATAGTCAAAACTCAAAGTGCCAAAGGAATCTTTTCTTTGTAGATAGGAGCATAAGCTATGATTTTATAATACTAGAAAGACTATGTTCTTTTTCTAGATAAAAAAAAATACATATAAGAAACCCTTACCAGAGAAATAGGCACTTGTTTTATGGGCTCACAGACAAGTTGGCTGTCTATCTTAACTGCAGCTTTTTTCTTTTTCTTGTTTGTTTGTTTACTTGTTTGTTTGCAGACTACTTCTTTCCATCTCCCTCACCTGGCTAAACAATACTGTTCCAGTTCTGGGTCCTATTCCTGCAACACTCAGTCAGGGTGAAGTTCAAGTGCTTATTTAGGGTACAAAGCTCCACGGAGACTTTACTTGCCTCTAAGCTTAGATAAGCTCATGCCTGCAACCAGCTGCCAAGTCTCTCCCAGTAGATCAAGCGCCTGCAGAAGATCTCTGTCCTCTCCTTCTGACGCCTAGTAGGCTAAGCACATAACAGGCATGAACCACAGTCAGGACAGAAGGGATAAGCATCACTGACTAAGGCAACAAGATCAGCCCAGACCACGGGACTCCACTACACTGATTAAGGTGGGCAAGGGGACGGATGGGCCAGAATGTCAAGGTCACGAGTCTGAGTTGTGCAGATCAGGTCTTGGAGAGGTGGTCTATTGGCATTTTGATTCCAAATTAAAAAGAATTTGGAAAATTATATACATCCTAGTTTAAAGTGAAGATTGAAGCTTGTTCAATCTTGCTATGGGAATAGAATCTATTCCTGGTACTTTGCAAATTTAACATTTCAAAATGAAACTGCTTTTATTCATGCTTTTAAATACATCTATTGTTACCACTGTGGTTTGATGCCCAAGATTAATATAAAAGCTACATGAACAATCTTTCCATATATATATATATATATATATATTTTTTTTTTTTTTTTTTT
>PVHY01027085.1:0-16616 GCA_004024945.1 Uropsilus gracilis
AAAAAAAAAAAAAAAAAAAAAAAAAAAAAAAAAAAAAAAGAAAAAGAAAAAGAAAAAGAAAAAGAAAGCACACACATCCTCAACTATCTTCCTCCTCTTTTCTCAGTTACCCAAGGAAAAATATTTCTCATTGTTACTCCATCTCTACAAATTAGTCAAAAACCAGTGCTACTGATAACTGACATATTACCAACATGCAATATATCAGTGATGCTAGATGTCTGGAGTAAGTGCAAAGAAAAATGATAAACACTGGAAGCAAACTTAGAAAAGAATAAACAGTAGCCTTTCAAAATTCTCTGAAAGAATTTTAATAATTGCTTCAGAATTTCTTTTTCTTTCAAAAGCCTCTAATTAAACCTACTACTACTACCTACTACTACTACTACTTAACAAGGAATATCTAATAGTATCTTTCGATTCTGCTGATGTTCTCTTCCAAATAATCCTGTTACAATGTCATTACTGTTCTTTCAAATTGACCTGGCAACTTAATCACCGAACATTCACTGCAGAATTCTAAGTCAACACCTTTCTCAAACACACCTTGTTTTAAGCTGGAGTTTCCTTATATGTAAGCAAAAAGGACTGTCTCGCTAAACAATGATTACCTAAAGGGACTATTCAGTAACTCAATGTGAACATCTCCAAGCATTTGTGCACTTTTTAGTGTCTGTTCTATATCTTACAGCAACCCTGAAACAAGTTGTCCTCACTTCAGAGATGAGGACATCTTGAGGATGACACAAATATTACCCAAGATTCTGAAAGTGGCAGAATGAAGAGTGAAGATTACCATACAGTCTACCTCTAGGGGCCACATTCCTACCCAATACAACACCGGGATGAAAAACAATATGGAGCACCCCAGGAAAGCATGAAAAATGTCTTCTGGGAAAGAACCACTGAAATTGAGAGCTTTAAATAATGTTCATCTATAAACACATGATCTTATTAGCTCATTTGTTCATTAAGATATACAGCTAAGGGTGTTATATATATTAATTTGAACTAAAAACAAATGACCTAGAAGTTCAAGTTCTTATTTCACCAGCCATGTGCACAATCTTATTTTAGTACTATGCTGAACACATTTTATAAATGCATCTAATTTAAATGTGTCGGTTTTTTTTTTCCCCCAAGATGGTTTAAGTCTTTTAAAAAATCAGGTGAAATGGCCCCCAACCTCCTGCACTTTCACCACTCTTAAATTAGAATGTTCTTGTTCATGGCCGGGCATGATGGGTGCGTGCCTGTAAGCGGCAGCCTAGGGAGCCGTGGCCAGGGACCACAGTTTGAGTTCCGTGGGGGCAAATAGCGTTCCAAAAAATATATATAGCTGGGCATGGTGGCATGCACCTGTAACCACAGCTACCTGGGAAGCTGAGGCTGGGGATTGCTTGAGTCCGTGGTACCCCGGGCAACGCGAGCCTGCGGTTCCATGGGCAAAACTAGCAAGACCTAGTCTCAAAAAAAAACCCAAAAAAATAAAAAACAACAAAATTTTCTCATTCCGTGATTAATTATTTCAGATCAAGGATCCTTACACAGATCAGAAAAGGCTGTCAGTCATCTTAAAATATGTTCTCATTATTCCAATGGATTAATTAAAACTTACCACCTTCAACAAGCTGTGACTAATGAACGTTTTAGGCTTCACATTCCCTGAGAAAAAACTTTTAACCTGTCCCTCAAACATTTCAGCACACCACATTATCTCATTTCTAATTTGATTTTACTACTTTATTATACTACCCATTCTGTTAACACTCACCACCTGTGTAAAAATCCTGTCAACTTTATAGAGATATAAAGTAATAAGCTTCTTACAAAAAGAAGCCATGCTTTAAGTGTCTCTGTGTCGCCTAGGGTCAAACGCCTGGCGGATACTCCGGCAGCTACTACCTACTGGCCACCCAGATGAAAAGCAATTACGTGAAGCTTTTCATTTTCATCTTGAATATCTTTCAGTTCTTCATTATGAAAAATTCAAGTACACAGAAAGATGAGAAATGTGATCCAAGCAATCAGCCAATGTAACTTTCACTTCATGTTTAAGAACTATTAATTCCAATTAAAAGTTGAACTTTTTATACAAAAAAGTTGAACTTTTTATACAAAAATTACTAAGACAAAAATGTAGACCTCAGCTTGTAAAAGAGAACTAATAAAAAACATTTAAAAACAACTTTGTTTCCTATAAAGTCAAAACCTTGAAAATAGGACAGTTTGCTAAGAAGATCTACGTTAATGGACAGGAGTTTGTGTGGGATTCCCTCTCAGCAAGCAGGCCCCCACGACCCCAGCTCTCACCTGTAACTGGTCTGCAAACATAAATGTCCCCTGCGACCTCTATTTTATGACCCTTTCATGGCAGCCAGGGGTCACTGCCAAGCATCATAATCATTTTCAAAGTGATCTGGGGACATAGATCCTCTCTCAAAACAAAATCGAAAATTTAGATTAAGTCTTTTCTGACTAAGTCTTTTCAAATTGTATCAATTTTTAGGAATCATTTGTGGTTTCAGAATCTCCAGTTGATCTGAAAACGACAAATTCACTATGTACTAAGATGAACCTGAAAATGATAGGAAAATGTACACAAATGACCTACAAAGGAGTATGCAAATCATTAAAATATCCCTCATCAAGGTTTCTTAAAGCTTGGAAAAGTTCTTTGTTTTTTGGACAAAATTAAATTATGAGATTTTTCTTGAAAATCATGCAAAAAAAAAAAAGTAAAATGTGTTTGGAGACAAAGAAAACAAAACAATACATAAATTTTGCTTATGTATTTTTTTCAGCCTGTTCCTCAACAAGATATAAATTTTAAATATCACAGTTTTAACATCAGGCTGGGTATGGTGGTGCATGCCTGTAGGTGGCAACCTAGGAAGACACGGCCGGGGCCAGGGATCGCGGTTCAAGTCCCGCCAGGGACATGGAGCGAGACCTACTCCCCCCAAAAAATAAATGGGCGTGGTGGCACACGCCTGTCATACCAGCTACCTGGGAAGCTGAGGCTGGGGATTGCTTGAGTCTGTGGTACCCCGGGCAACGTGAGCCTGCGGTTCCACGGGCAAAAATAGCAAGACCTAGTCTCAAAAAAACAAAACAAAAGAAAACAAAACCCAGTTTTAATATCAAGACATTTAACTCAGTGATAGTCATAAAAAGTTATTTTCATATTTTCAGCTTTAAAAACCTCGGCATGAGAATCTCCGAGCCCAAGGTTCCTAACCCAATGTTTATCTCAAGTTTAAAATACTATCTTCTGCTATAAAACATAACTGCAACCAAAGACACTGCATGCAAGATCAAGAAAGGGTGAGAAGATAAGAAAGGTGCCTTTTTGAATAAAGGAGTAAGAGGAGTGTCCTTTTCTATTATCATCCTCTAAGTTTCTCTGAAATCAGTGCTATCCAGTAAAACTTGCAGTCGTGAGAAAGTTCTCTCTCTGCCTTGTCCACTTGGTGCCACCATGGTTATGGAGTTTTGGGAATGTGACTAGTGTGGTTAAGGAAGTTAATTTAACTTTACTGAAACAGTCTAATGCGGTTGCCATTTTGAACATCACAGTTCTAGATGATATATTTTCTATGACTCCCTTTTCAAAAATTGAGGCAACTGAAAAAAAAATTTAATTAAGGAGAAATTAAGATGATGCTCCAATGCCAGAATGATTAGAAAACGAATTCTCCCTTAAGGAATTAGCCAGCAATCCAGATAGGACACTCAGTCTTAAACCTCTTCAAGTTTAAAAGAAAATTCAAACTATATCCCCTAGAGAGCACTGCTGTTCCCCAACACTTTCAGGTAAGCACCAAAGGGCCTCACTTCCACGTGGAATGCAGAGAAACCAAACAAAGGGTCAGGAAAAAGACAAAACTTGCAAGCTGAACACAGAGCTGCTGCATGGGGGGTGGGGGGGCAGGGTCAAGCAGAGGAGGGAGAAGCACAAGGGACTTCAACGGACGATGGGTCACAGACGACGAAGGTCGGAGAACCACCAGGACCAGAGCTAAGGGAAGTCAGATACTGCACACGATGAACGACCTGAGAAAATAAATCTGATTATTTTACCAAATACCTTTTCCCTCACTTAAAAAAACTGGTGAGGTGGGTAGGGGAAGTAGTAGAGCTCCCTAAGAGAGAACCCGGTTCCGCCAGTCACTGGCTGAGAACTGGACTCTCCTGTCTGGGCTGGTTCTGACGCTGTTGAGGACTAACGGAGGCAGGACCTGAGCATGTGAAGTGCTGACAGAAACGCAGATGTCTAGACCTCTCTTGGCCAAGTACAAAGACACTGTTAGAAACCACATCCTTAATAGTAATGCGAAATTGAGTAAGCCTGATGTTCTTTCATTCTTCCTGATAAAATGTGTTGTAAACGCAATTTCTGCTGGTGTTGGAGATCAGTCGTTTACGTAACTCCATGATTCACTAACGTTTTTTAAAGTACCCAGCACTCAAGATACACTTACTTTAACAAGCGTTATTGGTGAATTGAAAGAGAAAAAGCAATGCCCAAAAATGACAACTTAAAAATCAACCAGCATTTAAGATACAGAGCAAGCGTGGACTTTAAAACTGCCAAAACAAGACTGAAAGGCCAGGTACACACCCACACACAAGCGCAAGCTACCACAGAATGAAGATTCCTCCTTCCGAAATGTCAGGCCAGCTTGGGCTTTAATGTACTTGTGTGGGAAATGAGCTGATTTTGGAAAATCACAAATAATGCATCTTTATAAGTGCATGACTGTGACAGTCATTGTAAAGTGGTGTTTCAACCCACATTATTTTACAATTCATGTTTCACCTGCAGGGAAGTAAACTTAAGTTTTGGAAGCAGTGACTTTTCTTTGTAAAGAACCTAATTCTATAGACCCTTAAATCTGAGGTTTCTTATATCAATAATTCCAACAGAAAGCTGTTAGTCTCCTTCACATTAAAAACCATTTAACGGTCTCTTAAGCCAAATTAAAAAAAAAAAAAAAAAAACAACTCAAACTATTCTCCACTCAACGAAGCTTTCTTTATTTAATAATTTTGCAATCAATATAATCCCCAAAACATGATTTGAGCCCAGAAATGTACTGCCTTCTGATGAAAAAAAAAAAATTCATGTAAACACAAAAGAATATTATATAAGTCTATTTTCTATAAGACTATAGAATATAAGAGGCACTAAAAATACATTTAATGTCGGAAAATTTAACTGGGAATTTTGCCAGCTTGTTGACAAACATGAAAAACAAATTTAAGGGACTAGATGATTTTTATTATGAAACATATACATGCACTTTGGCAAATACCACAATGTAATAAACTAATTTGCTCAAGTAACAAGCTTATTTATTAATCAAGCCAAATCAAATGACAAGATGGGAACAATATGTATTTGCATCCAGGAGAGGCAAGGTACATTTGAAAGCAAATACTTGTGTGACTTCATGGATGAAATAAAACTAAGAACTCATTATTCTTCATATGAACGTAAAAATGCACACATACATTATGGTAGATACCATGCCTGTCTTTTCCAAATGGACTCTGAATTCACACTTACCTGCTTTGTGGACTTCTTTGTGCCATTAAAAATCTTCCAAGCCAGCCCATTGCCACCACTGGCAATATGTCGACCAACATCAAACTCCCTAGTGACAGGATTCCCCATCACAGCACTGGTGACATCAGCTGTCACTTTAGTGACGGTGCTCTTCAATTTATTAAGCATGGACTCCATGGCTGCAATCTGGGTAGTTACGATCACCTAGAAAACAGGGATAGGGAAACCATGACTGTTCGTTTTCATAATTCAGGCACTTAGAACTCCTTATTTAGTCTGAAAAGGCTAATATTCACCAATGGATAAGACAATCCTAGATAGAGTAAAAAGCATACGTTGGTTCTGTTTGAGAACCCAATATACTTGTGTAAACTTAAATCTAGATTCCAACTAGTTTCTTCTAAGCTCAGCTGTCACAAATCAGGAAAAACACTCACACTTGACATTGACATAAACATTGTGCAACATTCATGGAGACCATTAATACTTGAAGCGGTAAGAGGGTTTGAATCTCTCTTCACAGTAATACAACCACATAATACCTGAAAGGACCCAAGGCTGTATTCATCAAATAAATCTGAATTTTATAAAAAGTTGTATTACTGTTTAAATAGTCATTGCTCAACTTTAAGATCACTTATCGCTGTAAGAATATTTTCTAAAAGTACTGATGGTGAAACAAACAAAACCCACACACAAGAAAACATCCAAAAGCAATTTTCTGAATTGTACAGGTCTGGCCATGATGGAAGAATAAAGACTGAAACTACTTACTCACCCTGAACAAGGAGAAACTAGACTAAATCTATGAAACAACGAATGTCTGGGAACACAGAAGGGGCAACGGGGTGTAGCCCAGTGAGCAAGCAAACTAGCAAGGCAGCCCCAGGAGGCCCTCCACTGCCTGGAGGCGCACTGCAGGCCAGAGCAGACAGAGGAATCCAGGGAATCCACGGAATCCACGCAGCAGTCTAGGCAGCAGTCTAGCTGAGTTGAAAGGTCGAGAAAATACATTGGAATTCCAGGCTGCTAAGGTGGCTGGGTATCCTGGAACAGACTTGCAAAGGGAAAAGGAAATAAGGAAAGAGTAAATTTTTAGGGGAAAAAGAAGATTCATGAAAATACATGGAGGTATGAAGCTGCAATCCCAAAATTAACAGGAACGTAAATTAGTGGCAAACCAATAAAACTTGAAAAAAGTAATTTGTGTGTGTGTGTGTGGGGGGGGCTTATGCTAAAACAGACCTGTAAAGTTTCATAAGGATGCCTTTGACGCTTTGCTTAATACTAGGATGCAAGTGGATAGTGCCCACTAGGTTAGACAAGGACAACTGGAAGCTGAGAAGTCAATAGGTTGCAGAGTTCACACAGGACTTCAACACCATGTAATTTCTCATCAGCTAAGCAAAGAGTCCTTGCTGATAGCTACAAGGCATTCAGTAGAAATTCCAGAGGAATCTTGACTTGGAAGGGTCATGTGTTTAGAACAAAAGGGCTCTAGACCTGCACTAGCAAATAAAAAGCAAGCTTCAACTGATCAAACTACATGAATTGGTTAAAATCAGTACTCATGAAAAGACCCCCCCCCAAAAAAAAAAAATCAGAAACTAAACAATACAATATTCACAATGTTTGGAATACAATTAGAGTAGTCGAGAAGCAAGAAAATGTGATCATAATCAAAATCAGTTAATAAAACCAAAATCAGTTAAGAAAAAGACTCCAAGATGATAAGACTGTAGAATCAGCAACAAGTCCAAGTTATCACAAGTCCAAATAACTAAAAGAAAGCAAGAACATAGTGAAAGAAGATGGAGTATTTAAAAAAAAATAAAATCCAGAGGACACCAAAACACTATTTCCAAAAGACACCAGTACTCGTATGTTTATTGCATCAGTATTCACAATGGCCAGAACATGGAAGCAACCCAAATATCCCAAAACAGATGAATGGATCAGATGTTGTGGTATATGTACACAATGGAATACTATTCTGTAGTCACAAAAGACAAATTTGATGCATTTCTGATAACATGGATGAACCTAGAAGGAATCATGTTAGCAGAAATAAGCCAAAAAGGAAAAGAGAAATACTGGACGATCCCACCTCTCTATGGGATATAGGTAAAGCAAAGAAACAAAAGGACAAGTAAAACTTGAAACTAACAAACTGTCAGCAGAACTGAAGCATAGAGCAAGGGGGGAGGGGGAGGGGGTAGAGGTAGGGGAGAGATGGGCATTGGCGACAAGGTGGTGGGCGTACCCTGGGGTCCACAACAATGCAAAATGCATACATAGAAATGTGTGTGTGTGCAATCAATTAAAAAGAAAAAATTAAAATCCTTGATATGAAATATTTCAAAACAAATCTGTAAATATAATGAAAATATTAGTGTAGGAAAAGATTAGTGAACCAGAAGACAGTAAAAAGCTGGAGAAAAACAGTCTCAGGGACATGTGACCCAAAACCAGAAGTTTAACAAATATAACTCCATACTAAAATGAGAGGGGAGAAACAGCGTTTGAAAATTATTGGTCCAAATTTTTCAGATGCAATGAAAATTACAAACTACCACCAACAAGATAAATACAAAGAAAGTGATGGAGGGTACATCAAACAGCTGAAAATCAGTGATTAAGCATAATATGTTAAGGCCTCTAAAGAAAACAGGCAGTTATATACAGAAGAATAAAGGCAATTCTCCCCACAATTTCTAATCAGAAATGTGTAATCAATAGTCTTTAAAGTGTTAAAAGAAGCCGGGCATAGTGGCTCATGCCTGTACACTTCAGCCTATGAAGCTGCCAGAGCTAGGGATCGCGGTTCAAGTCCCACCTGGGGCCCGTAGCGAGACCTAGTTCCAAAAAAATAGCTGGGTGCAGTGGCGCGTGCCTGTAATCCCAGCTACTTGGGAAGCTGAGGCTGGGGATTGCTTGAGTCTGTGGTACCCCGGGCAACATGAGCCTGAGGTTCCATGGGTAAAAAGTGAGACCTAGTCTCAAAAAATAAATAAATAAATAAAATAAAGTGTTAAAGAAGTTATCAACCTAAAATTTGATAGCCATTGGGGGGAAATTTTTTAAAGACAAATGTGAAATAAAACCTTTTCAAATAAAATCTGAGAGAATTTATTATCAGCAAGCATCCACTATAAGAAATAGTAAAGAAAGTCCTGAAACACAAAGCAAAAGATAACAGAAAACTGAATTTACAAAAGAAATGGAGGACTGTGGGAGAAAAATTACGTAGGTATACAAAAAAACCTTATGTTATCTTTATAGTTTTCTATGTCATCTTTATAGCTATCTTTATACATAAATGATACTTTAAAGAGAAAATTACAAAAATGTATTGAGTAAGAGCATATGTAAGAGCAGAACTAAGTGACAAAACAAAGACCGTAGAGGGGAAACCAAAGTAAATATGTTAAAGGGTTTTACAGTGTAAGTACAGCAGTACACCATCATTTGAATGCAGATGGTGGCAAGTTAAAGATATTATAAAGCAGTAAAGAGATAGTTAAAAAGACCAATAGTGGAAATTAAATAATCCTAAATTAAACTTAATATAAAAATAAGTAGAAAAATCAAAGAAACAAAAAACAAATGTGACCGAAATAGATGGGCACGGTGCCGCGTGCTTGTAAGCAACAGCTTATGGAGTCACAGAAGGGTCTGGGGATCGTGGTTCGAGTCCCTCCCGGGGCAAAACAGCGAGACCTAGTCCCAAAAAATAGCTGGGCGTGGTGGCGTGTGCCTGTAATCCCAGCTACCTGGGAAGCTGAGGCTGGGGGCTGCTTGAGTCTGTGGTACCCCGGGCAACGTGAGCCTGTGGTTCCACGGGCAAAAATAGTGAGACCTAGTGTGAAAAAAAAAAAAAAAGAAAAGAAAAGAAGTAGCAAAACAGATTACAATCCAGTCACAGAATTTATTAAATGTAAATGGTTTAAAATTCAATTAAAAGAAAGAGATGCCAAACTAGAAAAAAAAGGCAGATCAGCAGGGAGCGGTGGTGTGTGCCTGTAATCCCAGCGCTGAGAGGCTAAGGCTAGGGATCACAGAAGTCTGTGGGTTCAGGACTACCCCAGGCAATATAGCAAGACCTAGTCTCTTAAAAAAAAAAAAAAAAAAAAAAAAAAAAAAAAAAAAAAAAAAAAAAAAAAAAAAAAAAAAAAAAAAAAAAAAAAAAAAAAAAAAAAAAAAAAAAAGGCAACACATTTAAAAAAAAAAAAAAAAGAATTAAAAAAAGGGAAAGAAGGGGAGGGAGGCCGGGCACGGTGGCTCGTACCTGTAAGCTTCAGCCTATGAAGCGGCCGGGGCTAGGGATCGTGGTTCGAGTCCCGCCTAGGGCCCACAGTGAGACCTAGTCTCAAAAAAATAGCTGGGCATGGTGGCACACTCCTGTAATCCCAGCTACCAGGAAAGCTGAGGCTGGGGATTGCTTGAGTCTGTGGTACCCTGGGCAACGTGAGTCTGTGGTTCCACGGGCAAAAATAGTGAGACCTAGTCTCAAAAAAAAAAAAGGGGAGGGAAAAAAGGCAAGTCGAAATTATATGCTGCTACAAGAAATTCTTTTTACAAGATGATTTACAAGTATATAAGTAACATAAGTATATTTATATTAAATGTGAAATAAATAAAACACCAAGTTGGAGTGACAATATTAGCAACAGACTATAGAACAGGCTAACACAGCGACATTTCACAATGACAGAGGTGTCAACCCATCAAGACATAATCCTACCTTAATGTGTAAGCAGTAAAGGAGCTTCAAAATAGATGAGAACCAGAACCAAAAGAACCTCTGAAACAAAAGCTCTAAAAGAAAAAAGCCCATCAATACACAATGAAAGCTGGACACTTTCGGGTCCTCTCTCAGCAAGCAATGGACAGGGAGACCAAGAAGACAGACAATCAGGAGAGATGAAGACCTGCACACATCACTCGCAAAACTGACCTAAAACACCCTCCCTGACAACAGCAGGATGCGCTGCTTCCATGTATACATGAGACCATCACAGAAACTATACGCTGGACCAGAAACAAGTCTTCATATACTGTAAACTAGTGAAACAAAGTACATCCTTTGATCACCATGAAATTAACTAGACCTAGCAATAAATAGCTAGGAAAAGATAAAATGCTTGAAACGAAATAATTTTAAATAACTCACAAGCTAATAAAGGAATCACAGAGAAAAGTTTAAAATATTTTGAGGTGGATTAAACTAAAAGTTGTGGAATATAAGGAATTCAATCCAATTTATAGTTTTAAAATTTTTATATTACAAAATTGTAAGAAGGAAAAGAGACGTTCAAAATCAATTTTCTAAGCTTCCATCTTAGGATGCTAAAAAAAAGAGGAGAAATTAAACTCAAAATAGGTAGAAATACAGAGTAGAAATCAATTAAATAGATTAATGTAATTTAATACTATAATAGAAAAATGAAAACAAAAAATCAATGAAGCAATTTTTTTAATCCTCTAGCTACATCAATAAAACCTTCAAGAGAAAGACACAAATGACCACTTATCAGGCTAGGAAAGTCTTAAGTCCACAGGTTCCAGACCCGCCTGGGGGTTAAAGACTCACCCGGGGCAACATATTGATTGAGACCTAGTCCCCAAAAAATAGCTGGGCATGGTGGTGTGCGCCTGTAATCCCAGCTACCTGGGAGGCTGAGGCTGGGGATCACTTGAATCCGTGGTACCCCGGGCAACATGAGTCTACAGTTCCACGGGCAACAAAGCGAGACTTAGTCTCAAAAAAAAAAAAAAAAAAAAAAAAGACCAGTTGACCAGTTATTATATTAATAAGGTATCAAAGTATAACACCTTATGCCAATTAATACAATTGGGTGAAATAAGAAAAATCCTCGATAGCTACAAAACAACCAAAATTGGTCAAAGAAGGAATACAAAGTCAGAACAGACCCACAAAGGAACACCAATACCTACCTAAAGTCATAACACAAAGAAAACCCTAGTTTTTAAAAGGTTCCACTTGTTGAAATCTACCAAAAGTTTAAGGAAGAAATAATCCAGATCTATGCAAACTCCTCCAAAAAATAGACAAGGTGTGCCTGAGCTAATACATGTTATATAGATAAATATAGACAGACATCATATATATAGACAATGATAAATTATGTTCTATTTCACACTGATATAGTCAATATTGTCCTGATGCCAACACCAAATTAAAAAAACAGGAAAAGTGCATATCAGTATTCCTCATAACATGTACAAATCCTTTATAAAATAGAAATAGCAGCACAACAAAATTAACAAATTCAACTTCCCAAGTGGGGTTATCTCAGGAATTCAAGGTAGATTTAACATTCAAAAATACACCCATGTAATTCACCATACTAATTGAATAATGGGGAAAAGAAAACATGACCATCTCAGCAAAGGCAGAAAAAATTGACAAAAATTGACAAAATTCAACATTTACACATGATAAAAACTCAATTAAGAACAAAGAACAGAAAGGAACGTTCTCAACATGATAATTGGCATCTCTGAATACCTACCTACCATCAATATTAAATGTCAATCTCTACTGTTAATATTAAATTAATATTAAATATTAGTATTTCATTAAAGATGAGAGATTGATCACTTCTTAAGTTTGGGACCAAGGTAAGGACATGCACTTTAACCACTTCTATTCAATATTCTTCCCTTCGTCCTATTCAATATTCTAATGGTTGTACTGGATAAAGCAAAGAAAAGATAACAAGGAATTCGAATTGAGAGGAAAGTAAAATCTTATTTCCAAATGATATGACCAAATACATAGAAAGTCAGAAAAAAGTCACAAGAAAGCTACTAGAATATGTGAGTTTAGCAAGATGGCAGAAAACAAAAAGACACACATATAAACACATATGTAACAGTCTTTTGTATACTTAATACATATTTTATATTATATATAACTTATTTCTACATAAGAAGAAGACAACTGAACACCTAAATAATTAAAATATCATTTCAAGGTCATGAAGGTGTATAACGAAATTGAACAAGATATGTGAGATAAACAATAAAAACAGAAAAAAAAATGCTGAGAAAAATTGAAGATTAAAGTAAATGGAAAGACTATGTTCACGAATGGAAGACAGTATTGTTAAAAAGTCAGTTTTTGCCACTGGGCTATAGACGCAACGGAAACAAAACAATTCCAGAGGTTGCAGAGACTGACAAGCTGACTCTAAAGTAGTACTCTAAGAACAATTAAAAAATAAAAAAACAAAAACACATATAAACAACAACAAAAAGCAAATAAGAAAACAAAAAACAAAAATAAAGTAGTACTCTAGGAGGAGCCCACAGACTTTGCTAAAAGTGTCCATGGCATAGAGGGACTGAAACATTTTCACTTTTCAAATCTCCAACTTTCACATGTTCTCTTCCCTAAAATCAACTTAATTGAGAAAAGGTCCTTAACCAACTCTTCATAATTTTCTCTCACTTAACCAAGGGAAATGTTTCTCAACTATTCCGATCTTATTGGAGGCTATTTCTCTGGATTAAAAAAAAAAAAAAAAAAAAAAAACTTTGGGGGTAGAATGAGGAGAATAAGGAAAATGCAATTTGAGAATGCATAAATCTGACAGGGAGTCCTTTTAAGTCAAAATAAGCTTGGTAAGAAATAACAGAAGAAGTTGTGTTTTATTTCTTTCAGATTAGATGTTAACAGTAAAACCACTGCTCCTATTGATCATATAAATGCAATTGAAAAAATAATATAATGGTCACTAGGATGTATAGGAATACACTTATTTCAATCAGTTAATAAAAAGTTCAGCATTTTCATTAAAGTAAATAGAACCACAATATACAAAAATCTAGAAATTAGATTCTTTGCAACTACATAATCCCTTGATGAAAAATTCCAGATACCACACACTTAAAAACATGCAAAGGAACACACTGTAGCTCAAATTTTTAGAGAACAGGTAAGTAAAAATATTTGGAAGGGCACTGGACTAAGATAGCACTAGTTCACATCTTGCTTTCTCTGTCAATTATGTAAATATAAATATAAATTACTTTCTTCTATTAAAGATTTCAACTGTATGTAACTAGGAATAGGACTCCTTCTCCACTTTCAATGGAATGCTCCGTATCTGTAAGTAGCTATAAAATGTTGCCACTGGCATTATGAAAACATTTACTGCAATGCCAATATGTTCCCTAAATCTGCTCCAGATTTTGATGGGGGAGGTAATGGGACATAAAGCCTTATTTAAAACCTACAGACCCTGTCCTGTAGCTGTCTGATTAGCTGCACATTACATGTCCTACACTCCTGTACACAGGGAATACAGATGCAAATGGAAACATTTTTGCTCTTTGGGGACTCATTCCAGTAGCAAACTCAGACCTGCAAATATTCGTTAAATACCAATTAACTCAGGTCTGACTATGCCATGCTATGTGAATGCAACGATGGGTGCAAAAAAAGTGTTTTCCAGGCACTAAAAAAGGAAGGAATATTTCAGAAAGAGGGATTACTATGTGCCAAGCCTACGTCCTAGTTTTAAAACCACAAACAGCTTTCAGTCTGAGAATAAAGGATGTTTTTAGAGTTAATATTTAAATTTGAGAAGTCTAATCATCACCCAGAGTCAACTGTAGACACAAGACAGGCAGAGGGAAATTCATCTGGTGAATTATTTAATGTTTTATGGACTACCATCATAGATGTACACAGGTCTACGTACACAGATCATAAAACAAAGTGGAAGAAGGGAAAATAAGCCATGAAAATCATACCACCAAGGGAGGAAGACAGAGAAAGATATCAACTATGACATGAGCCTGCAGGGAGCAAATGTCACAGAATGAAAACACGCAGAGTAAGATTACAGATGAAAAAAATGAACCAAATGAACCATTTTTTCAAAAACAGTATTATAGCTGTCTTTCAAGGTGAAAAGCAGTAAACTAGATTTTTTTCAAAATGGGAGAGGTGGGGTTGTGTCAAGAGAGAAATTCAGGTTAAAATGGTTTTCTTTTCCTAGAAAACTTCTCAGAGAGATTCAGAAAAGCCAGCTCACCAAGGACACAGAGGTACAACTACTAAAGTATGATAAGCCACAGAGGGTTTCAGACATGAGTAAAATAATTATCCCACAAAGTGAAATACATACCAGGGGTAGGTAACTGGCAAGACTAAAGAGAACTTTAACGGGTGGCTCTGGGATGATGTAATTTTAGAAGGTATAGAGAGCTAAAGCAAGGGACCCTTAGAAAGATGGAGAGGAAAGCGAGGAAGAAGGTAAGTAGAGGGGGAGTTTCTTTTTTTCTTTTTTCTTTTTTTTTTTTTTTGAGACTTGGTCTCGCTATTTTTGCCCGTGGAACCGCAGGCTCTTGTTGCCTGGGGTACCACAGACTCAAGCAACCCCCAGTCTCAGCTTCCCAGGTGGCTGGGATTATAGACGCGTGCCACCACACCCAGATATTTTTTTGGAACTAGGTCTCATTAGGGGCCCCAGGTGGGACTCAAACCGCAATCCCTAGCCCCGGCCACTTCATAGGCTGAAGCTTACAGGCAGGAGCCACCTGACCAGGCCTAGAGGGGGAGTTTCAAAGGCAACAGTTACAAGGATGTTTATTTTATAATGAATTACACATTAAGTCTATTATGCACTTTGAAGTCTTAAATGTAAAACTGTAAACATACTTTAAGAGAGCAAGAGGCTGTTTAATTCAAGATAACAGCTAGGAAGAAGGAAGGGAAGTGAAGAAACAAGCATGACTTAGAACTCCAGCCACTTAGGGACCAGTCAGACAAAGGAAAGAAGAAAACCAGGACCCATACTGGGTGTCCAGTCACCAAGGCAGGACTTCTAGACACAACTGCTGTGTGGACAGAAACATTTGGACACACTGAATGTGAACTGGGACTTGAGTCATGCAGGCTGAGTCTGGAAACAGTCTCCGTTAAAGAGGAACTTGCAAGTAACATAGGCAAAGGATCCACCGCTGCCCCGAAAATAAAATATTAAAAAGTATAATAAACCTGGTTTGTTGAAAATACAGCCATGGAAATAAAAAGGTCGCTGTAATTACATCGATAATGAAACTATGTTGAGTAACTACTGTTCTCAAAGCATCAAGCAGAGACTACATTTTCAGTAAGCAAAGATATTGGCTGATTACAAAGAGTAGTAAGGAAAGTAAATACAGATGAGCTCAAAACACTGTGCTTTATTCTTTACAGAGGAGTCTGAGATTCCTACGTCGATACCACCAACACTGTCTCTTCTATAAACACTCGTGACATGAAATCTAGTCATTTGAAATAATCACATTAACATGACAAGACCTTTTTTGGTAACACATGCTCCACAACCTTTGTGGTAACTTTTAGTTAATCCTACAGCTCCATAAGTAGTAGTGAGCATCTATTTATTAAAGTAAAATGATCCTGAGATAGTTTTCAAATACATATTTTCATTTTTGTGTGGGAGCACTCAGATTACTGCAAGTTTTAGAAAGCTACAGTTTTCAAATAATGGCTAGTACCCTTCTTCGGTCTACACGGAAATCATGTTTAATCTTACTCAGAAAACAAAGGTTATACCTAGTAAGTTGAGGATAATTATTCCTTTCACAATACAGAAAGTGTCCATTGATCAGGCGACCAGGAGAACATGACTCACAGCAGATCAACCTGACTTATACAAACAATAAAGAAACTGAGCACTGGATAGAGCAGCACACTCTCATCTGGCAAATGACTCGGTATCCACTAGGTGGAAGGCACTGGGCTAGGTGCAGTGGGAGGAATGAGAAGTAGAGCCTTCAGTTCCCATCACTGTTTACACCCCTAAGGCCACCGCACAGAGGATCTGAAAAGCGGTAACATACGAGGTCATGAAGCAACATTATGTTTAAGTCTCAAGTTAGTAATCTGAACAAAGACATCTAAGGGCAGACTAGTCTCATAGTCTGAGACTTTGGGATTCCTGAAATTATTGTGGGCTTTTTGCTTCTTTCTTTCTTTTCTTTCTTTTTTTTTTTTTTTTTT
>PVHY01027086.1:0-16615 GCA_004024945.1 Uropsilus gracilis
CCCTTGCTCCGGCCTTAACCCTGCCCCCCAACTTACCCGTGCCCTTGTAGGCCACCAGGTCAACTTTCCCATAGGTGCCCTTGCCCAGCTCCCGGACGAGTTCGTAGTGCTTGGTGACGTCGCTAGCGGCCAGCGTGCGGAGGGTCAGCGCCTGCATGTCTTCAGTGAGGAGGGGCACGCCTGTGCCCAGCCCGGGGGTGGTCCCGGGCCCGCAGCAGGGCAGGGAGCGGGGCGGCTCTGGCTCTGGGCAGCCCACGCTCATCTTCTCCCTGTTGGGCATGTGTGACATGGAGGGTGTCATCAGGCCAGGGCCCCTACTCTGCCCGCTCGCTCCCTCCCTCCCGGTACCCAGCATCCCTGGGGCTTGGGCCTGGCAGCCAAGCTCAAGATGCCCATGACAGGGCAACAGGGACAGGCACCCCCCCCGGGAGACCCCCACTTGGCCCCACCGGTCTGTCTCTAGATGTCACCCAGTGTCAGGCAACGCGCACGTGTTCATGCCGCTCACAGCGCGTGTGGCTGTTGGGCTGCCGGCCCTGCTGTTGGTGCGGTGCTGCGCGGAGCCTGGGGGACACGGCGCTGGGGGAGGAGTCAGACTCCCCACCTCGTGGGACTTACGTTCTGGGGTGTGGGGGGATGGACGGCAGTGAGCACATGCGTTGTGC
Source organism: Uropsilus gracilis (assembly GCA_004024945.1). NCBI lineage: Eukaryota > Metazoa > Chordata > Mammalia > Eulipotyphla > Talpidae > Uropsilus > Uropsilus gracilis. The sequence goes on from PVHY01027086.1 coordinate 666, forward strand.
TTTGTTGTGAAAGGTGATGTGTCGAGAAAATCGGGCAGGATGTGGGGAAGAGGCGGGGTGCAGCCTCGTCGTCTCGAGCAAAACCCAGCAGACAGGCCTCACTGCTGCCACGGCCTTCCCTCCAGACGCAGGCAGCTCACAGCCCTGCTGGAGGCCCGCCCGCCCCCTGGACAGAGCTCAGGTCCCACAAGGACCCAGGTTGCCCCCCCATCTCTGCCTCCCACATTCCCAGCCTGACTGGGCCCTTCAGTGTCTGTGTAAGATGGGGGCTTCCCGGATGCACCCCTCTTCAGAGGTGACGGTGTGTCTCCAGGCAGCTGCAGTGGGGTGACCTAGGGCTGGGGGACAGAAGGCCCTTTGGGACCTGTGTCTCTTCTGTCCAGTCAGCGGGGAGCCCAGGCCCAGGGACAGGCGTGTGCGCTTGGGAACCTGCGCGAGCAGGAGAGGGTAGCGCAGACGCCTCGAGAAGCCACCACCAGCCTCTTGGTCTGCAGGCTCTGGGAGGACGCCTCCAACCCCAGGTGTCTGTCACGCAGTGCGCTGGCATCCGCCCTGGCGAGATGCCCCGAGGACCGGCTCTCTGAGAGCAGGCAGAGCCAGCTCCAGCCTCAGCCCAGCATCTGCTGGCTGGGCCGCCTGCGGGGCGAGTGGCTTCATCTCTGGGCCCCGCTTCCTCATTTACAAGTAGGACCCCATGGTGCCTTGTTCACAGGCAGGTGTGAGATTAAAGGAGCTCACAGCCGCTGGGGGTCTGTGCCGGTCACCCCCAGTGTGCGCTCCCCAGCGTGGGCGACCTGCACTCTCCCACTGAGCACCCAGGAGTCGGGGCCAGGGCTTATCCCATCGAGCCCTCCTGGTCCTGGCCTGGCAGCTCCCCTTCCAGCCCTCTCCTTCTCCCCTGCACCCCCTTCCTTCTCAGCACGACCCAGCCTCCCACTTCACACCCAGAGGAGGAACATCAGGAGGGAACTTCCTGGCCTCCCACCCAGCCCCAACCGGAGCTCCATCTGCACGTCCTCCCAGCTGGCTGGGGAGTGGGGAGCCCTCCTCTCCTCCTGCTTGGCGTCCTTCTGCTTCCTGAGGATCCTGCTCCCCATTCAGCCCCCTTCCCCTCCATTCACGAACAAGGCCGGCTGGCTCTGGAAGAAGCTTCCCCCCACCTCAGCGGCCACCATTCCTCTCCTGCCCCTGGGGTCCCTCTGAAAGGCTACGGATGCCCTGGGACTGTCTAGTCTGAGCTGGGACTGGCCCATTTCACAGCCTGATGGGGAAGAGGGTACCAAGGGGGCGTGCCTGCAAGACCCCAGCTCTTATCCCCTCCCTCTGTCCCCGTGTGCCGAGTCCAGTGCTGACCTGGCTCAGGCAGTCCAGTGCTACCTTGCTCCTTTGCTGACGTCACCAGTGGGCTAACGTGGCGACATCTCCCTGCCAGTCTTTCCCAGCTTCTCAGTGGAATGGGTACCCACCTCCCCCAGCCCCAGCTGGATGGAGAAAACCCAGGGTGCAGCTCGAGGCAGCAGGGAGTGGCCGGGCTGATTCTGGATTTCAGCCCTGGGGCGCTCTGGATGGGGTGTGCGGGGCTGTCCCGGAGGGGTTCTGCTGAGCACACACCCTCTTTGCTTTGAACTCATCCAGGCCAGGGAGAGATGCCGGGCTGCTCTGCTGACCTACTTCTCCCGGAGTCTGGGCTCCCCGCGGGCTGCTGGGAAGTGCGCGTGCTTGGGGCCCCACCTGGGCTTGCCCTGCAGTTCATAATGGGCTGTCTCGCCTCCCCTGGGAGCTGCAAGAAGCCCTCTCCACCCGGCCCCTTTCCCAGTAACTGTAGGGTGCCTGACTTTTCCCTGCCACCCTGACCTCAGAGTTGCCCTGGATGGGCACCAAGCTGGGTCAGGGGCACAGCCACCATAGCATGGGGTTTGGGTCCCACATTCACCCCGTTGCTCCCAGGTCAACCCAGGTTCTAACCACTGTCCTGTCCTGCCTCTCCTGGGTGTTAATACCCCATTTTGTCTCCTCCGCCATCCTTGCTGGCTGTCCCCATGGGCCCTGCTCCACATTCCATCACTTGTATCTCATCCTCAGTTTCCCCCTCCTTCAGCCCTCCATGCCAGTTCCTGCTTCTGCTAAGCCCCAGGATTCAGGCAGGGTTGTCATTCTCAGGGCCCCAATTGATCTTGGGGTGTCTGCTATGTCTCTCCCCACAACAGGCCCAGGGCAGGGGCTAGATCAGAGACTCTCCCTCAGCCTGTCCCTAAAAGCCCAGTTTTGGGGGTCCCCACTCTCACCCACTCCTACCACGCCAACCTCCCTTTCCCTGCAGGTCTGTTCTCTATGAGGTGTCAGCCGGAGACAGGGAACTCATCCACACGCCCATCCCTGCTGCTGCGTCACCCCCCAGGTGCACACTGCCTCTGACCCACTTAGGGTGCATGTGACTTCAGAGGCGCAGCAGGGAGTGATGGAAGCAGCCTGGGCTTTGGGCTCGGCGGCCTTGGCCTTGATCCTAACATGCACCACTTTTTAGCTGGTGACTGAGCAAGTCACATCCCTTCTCTGGGCCTTAGCCACCACAGCTGCGAGATAAAGACAATAACAGCAGCAGCTAACACCATTCTTACTACATGCCGGGTCCCATTCTTAGGGGGATCTCAGCTCGTCTTCACGGTTCTATGAGGTGCATCTGTTATGTTCTCACTTTAGGGTGCAGTGAGGCTCAGAGAGACTAAAACACTTGCCCAAAGTGCTGGGGCTGGCGCTGGGCTTGGCCCTCTTAAACACTGTCCCAAGTCAGAATGCTGAACCAGCTCATCCAGATCCCTTAGTATCCAAGTGAGGAAACTGAGGTCTGGAAGAGGGTGGAACCTCAGTGAAGGACCCACATGACTTCATTCAGCCCGAAGGACATGGTTCGAGGCACTCCCCCACACACATTAGCTCGCTCCACATTCCTGACAGGCTACATGGAAGGCACACTGGCTCTTTGCTCAGGGAGAGCTGGAGCCTAAGTGAAGTAAGACACATGCACCGCCCTGGAGGGTTAAAGGACGGATGCCTGGCCTTGAAGCACTTGACCTTCACCACTGCCACAGTCTCCACTCCCAGGAGCAGCTGTGCACTGGCTGGCGGCTGTGGACTTCCCAGCACCTGCTGGTGGGTCCCCATCCCCCGCTGCGGTTTGCTCTGCATCTATCCACACTCCAGATGACTCCGCTGGCCCCGGGACCCCACACACCCTGCTCCTCAAGTGTGTGTCCTCATTGACCCTGAGGGAGGCCCTCCATTTCCTGTGTGTGTGGCTGAAGATGGAGGGTGACACCCTGTTTTCACGGCTGTGGTTGTGGCTCTGACCACGAGGGTTCTGGCCATGTCGGCTGGGGGGTAGGTTTCCCAGGCTAGCAGAAGAACTGCCTCCCATCTCCTGCTGGTGGGGGCTTGAGCTGGGTGCCACCCTTATGGAAGTTATACCCAATGTGTAACTCAACTGAAGCCTCTTTGGGCCTCCCACCACTCCTTGCCGCTTGGCAACATTTCACTCACTTTGTCCTCATAAGTACACCGAGAAGATGGAGCTTACCACATAGTTCACCCGCAGTGAGGGAGCATTCAGTACTTTATAAAGAGCTATGGGAACATCGTTACAACACAGTGATGCTTTCCACTGGATGGGTGAAGAATGGAGGGCAGCAGCCTATGGTCATTGCTAAACCTTGTGCTTCCTCTTGTGAACAGAGCTGTTACCAGAGGGCGCTCACCCTCTAGGTATGGCCAGAAGTCTGTTTTACCTCCAGGGGGATGTGAACAGCAATGCTGTGTCACTGCTATGCTGGGGCTTTTCAGAATGGCTCAAGCTTTTCCCTTCTCTCTTCTGTGTTCTGGCTTGATGCAGAATGCTCCCAGGCCCTAAAAGATGATGGAACTACAGGTAGAAGTCTGGGTCCTCTGAGTGTTGGTGAGGTTCCTCATTCTGTATGCTCTGAAAGCCAGCAGTGAATGTCTATTGTGGTAGGCTGCTGAGTTACAGTATAGGGGCTTACTTGTTACAGCAGCAAACAGCACCTTAATTCAAGGTATGTAACAAGGAAGCAAAAGAGCTAAGATTTGAACCTTCGTATATTCAGGTGCCTGCAGTGTGGCCAGACAAGCTAACCTGGATGGTGATAATCCAGTTACAGGAGCAGGTGAAGGGTAACCAGCCTGGAAAGAGAGGGAACTACTCTTACCCTGTCTAGTGAGTAAAAACATGTTATGCTAAATACTGTGGAGTGAATTCTTTAACAATCACACAATAAATCTGGAAGGCAGGTGCTACTATTAGCCCCATTTTACAGAAAGGGACACTGAGGCACAGATGGGCTAAGTAATGTGCCCAATAACTAATCGTCAGCAGGGTTGGGATTTGAACTCAGGCTCAGACCCCTCGCTCTTATGTACTGTGTCCCTCGATGCTCCTGAAGGCTGACCCAGGGGATAACAGTTCAAAACAAGGCCGGCTCGGAGTAAGAGCAGGGCGTGAGTACGTTCTTGTCACTGGAAACAGAGAGGCAGGGGCTGGATGTCCATGCACTGGGGAATTAGAGGGAGCTGAATTCAGCCAGGCCTATCTCACTCTCACTCTGGGATGCTAAGGTCTCTGACCCCATGCCCATCCCCCTCCCTCAGGTCACTGGATGCAGTGATGCAACTCCAAGGGAATCTTTCACAAAGCCATGACCCAGAAGGAAGACACTGAATGGACAATTATTCTGGGACAGGTTGCCCCTCCAGGTGAGTGTCATTACTGTAAGTCCCTGTGAAACTGAGTGGGGACAGGGAGCCCTGCCAGCCCCTCACCTGCTTCGGGAACTTCATCCCTTAGCCTGGGCCAGCTTCTTTTCTTCCAGATTCTCCCTCCACCTGCTTCCAGATTCCTCTCCTATTTCCAGTATATATGTGGTCACATAAATTGGGCTAAGGCCAGATCTGACCAGGTCTTGCCTTCCTTATACATGTCCAGTGCTTTCTAGAATTGACCTCTGGTACATCTTCCTGCTCAGCCTCAATTTCCTGATGGGCTCTGTGGGGCTATGGGTAGACCAAGAGAGGCATTCAGTATCAATTTCCCTTTCTTTGGGGAATGGCCCCTCTCAGTTCAGGTGGTTGGTCAGGGCTGCTTCCACCCTGGCTTTAGGGGCAGACCTGACCAACCAAAATGTCCATGCCACCTGCAAGGTCACTGTGACTGGTTCAGAGGTGAGCCTGTGACCTTAAACAACCCACTGAAAGACAGAGCCTGAGGACTTTTGCTGCAGCTATCAGGAAGGACATATATCTGTCCCTTGGCTGCGAGCTCGAGAAAAGTCTCAAGCGGCCGGAGGGCCACTTTACCACCAAGAGGGGGAGTCTGCCTGAGAAATGACAAAGAGATACATAGAGCTAATGACGAACTTTCTAGTGACGTTGCGCACCTGGATCCACGCCTGCCGAAAGTTGATTCCGAGCATATGTCTCATAAATCAACACATTTCCTCTCTGGTTCAAGTTAGCTTGAGTTGAGTTAATGTAATTTAATGAAATTTAAAGAGCCCAGACATGTCTATCTACTTAGTTCCAGGCACTGTGTTGGTGCTAGCATGGGCTTAGTAGGGTAGAGTGATGCGTCAGATGAGGCCTACAACTCGGGAGGGAGATAACATTAAGACTCAGATCACCATAAAGCCAGGCAGGCAATGGTCAGTGTTCCAGCATCCCCAAGGAGGACAGTGGAAATGAGAATCAGGGTGGCTTCCTGGAGGAGGTGACACCTGGATGAGCCTTGAAGAGGATTAATAATTCAGCAAGAAACCCAAACGCTCCTTGAAAGCAAGCCCTTTGCCTTAATCATCTTGCTATTCCTAGCAGTTAGCCAAAATGTGACAAATGCTGGGTGAATAATTCTTTACGTGTTTGGGAAGTTGTAACTTTTTATATCTTGGCTTTGAGTGTGACTTTATGGGCACATAGCTATTTCCTCAGGGGTATGTTTGAGGTATTGGTAGTCCCATTTTACAGATGCAGAGAATGGTGGCTAGAAGGGAAAAGTGATTTGCTCAGAATCACATAGAAGGTCAGAAGCAGGGCAGGGATGGAAGTGAGGGCATCTGCAGGGCAAGGTTCTATCCTCCTTCTCTTCAAGAGACCCCAGCCCTGAGCACAGCAGAGATAGGAGCAGCTGAGAGTGATTACTGGTAACTGTGAGCAGAGGCTGGAGGTGCTGTGATGAGAATAAAACGGTAAAGTAGCTAGCACTTAGGGAAACCCTGTTTTGTGCCAAGTGCCTCATGTAAGCGGTGTAACGCTTACAACATCCTATGACCTGGGAGGAAACTGAGCCATAGATGAGTGTATCACTGGATCAAGACCATCCAGTAGGTGGCAGAGCCAGGATTCAAATCCAGGCAATATTACTCCAGTGTCCAAGGGCTTAATTACTTGTACTTTTACTTGTCTCTGAAATGATCCAGTAAAAGTTACTATGTATTTTCTCAATATGTGCGTCCTTTACATTACTATTGCCATTCAATCTTCATAGCAACCCCACTTTACAGATAGCAACGATGAGGCTCAGAGGGGTTAAGCAATTTGTTCAAGATCACGGAGCCTGAGGCAGAACTAGGGATTGGACCTTGAACTTCCCTGCTCTATCACCCTTCTCCACTGTGGGTTGCTGGTTTGTAGCACCAGGCTACCCTCTGGCCTGTCTTCAGCACCACATCTGTGGACAGCTCCCAGGGCCTGCGGTCCTATGCAAAGACCCAGGTCTGAGGCAGCTGAGCTGCCAAGACAGAATTGGGCAGAAACAGAACCCAGGCCCCTAGGCCTAGAAAGGTGCACATGGAGGCACACTAGTTCCCCTTCGTGTGGGGGATACACTCCAAGACCTCTAGGACTGCCTGGAACAGCAGAGAGTACCACAAACTCTACGTGCACTGTGTTTTTCCCTATAAATACATACTGTGTATGTATTTTTCCTATAAATGCATTCCTGTGATAGTTTAACTTCTATATTAGGCACAGGAAGAGATTAACAATACTTGCTAATAAAATAGAACAAGTATTTCAACACATTGTAACAGAGCATGGGATGTGGTTTCTCAGTGTCTCACTGCATGTAGTAATTTCACAAGGTAGCTGACAGTAAATGACAAGCCAGGGAAGGTGAAGTGATCAGTGGGGGAAGGGCTAATGGACTTTATTTAACTCATCCTCTGGTGATAGACCCTTGGGTCATGTCCAGCCTTTGGCACTTACTTCAGTGAGCAGCCTTAAGTGGACACTGTATGCAGTGTACTGATATGACAGGGAAATGGGATACCAGGTGAGGGGCAAGTGTGCGTAGCGTTTCCATGGTGTGCACACCACGCCCCTCCCCCATCACGTAGGAGCGCCTGCTTCTCAGGGGAACACAGCAGCTGCCATCAGCTCCCTCGCCCTCTCTGGGCCTCCACATCCCTTTGTTTCATCTGTTACTTTGCAATGGGGGAAAGTAAGAATAGGTTTCTCGTTTGCTTGTGTCTGCATGAAGTAACTCTGGCATCAACACCAGACGTTAATAAAGGTGCTTGACCACCCTCGGCACTCCCTCCCACTGCTCTGAGCCATCATCTCTCAGCTGCTGCGGGAACTTCCTAGCTAGTCCCCCGCCCCCTGCCCCCCCGCAATCTATTCTTGATATAGCAGCCAGGGAGTCGATTGAAAGCCAATTGGATTGGATACCCCCCCAACTCTATCCCCTGCCCTGGCTCCCATCTCATCCCCAAGTCCTCTCCAAGGCCCCCAATTTACCCCCTGACATGCTCTGTCTCCTCCCTTTCTCTGCTCAGATACGCTGGCTCCCTCTGGTTCCTAAACATGCCAGTTCCCGAATTGGGGGCTGTCTCCCAGATCCGCACCTGGCTAGGTTCCCCCAAGCTCTCTCAAAGGCCACCTTTTCAGCTAGGCTACAATACCACACTCTCCTGGCCCTGCTCTATTTTTCCCCAGTAAGCAGATCACTTCCTAACCTGTTATGCAACACACTGACTTGTGATGGGCAGGGACTCTGGCGGCTGGTCTGTGCCTGGCACAGAGCATTTAATACTTGGTGAATGAATGAAAGGAACAAACAAATGAGTCTCTGGGGTGAGCAGTGGGAGCCCAGTGGAGGCAGGGCAGGAATAAAGACTTTCACTAGGTGTAGTCCTGCTGGTTCTGGAGGGTAAACGGCACCAGGCATGGCTGGGGTGCAGATGGTACCAGGGGCAAGTGTGGAAGGAGGCCTGGCTCTGCACCCTGGCGCTGGTATCCCTGGAGGGGCTCCAGGAGGAGCCACCCTGCCTGTGCTCTAGAAAGTGGGACACCTGGGAACCCCCTTAACACCTCACCTTGGGAGAAGTCCTCGATCCCAGCCCCTGAGGTAGGTGTCCTGCCTGGCTCTCAGCTGCTCAACACCTTCCCTGAAGGTGTCCCTGCCCCTCCCGTTTGTTTACCCCAGTGTAGACTGTCGCACGTGGGGTCTCCTATTTTGCTGCCAGAGAGTGGGGACCCCCTTGAAAGGCCTCTGAGGTGTTTGGAAAAGCTGTGACCTCTGCTGCGGGTGCCCAGGATCTTGGTCAGCTCCCCCCACCCCTGTTCCTTCAGTTCCCAGCCTAAAAGCTCAGTCATCCAGTGGTTCTTATCTTAGTGGGTCACCACAGCATCCTCCGTGACCCACACATACCTCCACCTACAGTATCAGAGTTGGGGCCCCAGTGAGACCACAAAGGATGCCAGGTGCAGCCTCTCTCCCCCTGGCCCTAAGACACAAGTAGACCCCACCAAGCATTCCATTCCCACTCAAAGGGAGGAAGAGGAGAACGTCCTCAAGTCTCTTCCTCAGTTTCCCCTTCACAGAGCAAACTGGCTTTATCCCCTCTTGCCGCTGACCTTGGGCAAGCTGTGAGGCAGCCTCAGGGGGCCTGTCAGTTCACGGAGCAGGGGTGCGCACGACCACGGCGGGCGCCTCATGAGGAGCAGGTGCTCTGCCAGCATGCAGGGCTGGGGCCGGGCCCGTGATCTTGTGGTGGACTGTGCCACCTGGGGACGCGAGGCCCTTTGCACTGTGCCTTGGTTTTCTGTGCTGTCAACGCGGATCACTTTGACTCTGCTAAATCTCTTCCCCCCAAACCCACTTTCACCAGAAGGGACTCTTGAGATCATCTAGCTGGGCTCCCCCACTTCCCAGGAGAGGAGCCCGAGAGGCAGAGCTAGGACGTCCCCAAGATCCAGCAGCAGAAACTGGAAACGTGCTTCCCGCTGCCCCCCAACCAGCAGCAGCCTGGGGTTTCCTGTGCTGTGTGAGGCTCTGCTCTGGCTCTAGCCCTGCCCCGGCTTCTCCTCCCAGCCGGCCCAGCCGGCCCAGCCGGCCCCTGCCCCAGACCACATCCTTGGTGGTTATTAATAGCCTGTGACGCTGCTGGCCTGTATGGTGCCCAGAGCTGAACAGGCTCTCGGCCTTCTGTCCCCTCCCCAGTCAGGTCTGTGGGGGGGGGCTGGGACCTGGGCAGGGCGGGCGGCCAGTGGACAGGTGGTGGCCAGTCGGAGGAGAAGGCACCCTGAAGAGATGAGTCCTTCCCTAGCTGCAGTCTCCCCCCGGCCTGGGTCCCCACAGAAGGAGGGATGGGGAGATGTGTCCGAGCCTAGGAGCCTGGAGCCGCGTGAGGCCCGGTCACTGCCGCTGGCAGCCCTGGACCTCTGGTTAAGTCACTGGCTCTCTGGTCCTCCATCTCCTCACCAGTACATTGGGGCAATAATGGTGCCCGTTAAAGTATTAATAACCGCCAGCATTCGTGGGCCGCTTGGCTACGAGGCCCCTGTATATTCACATATATTGACTCATTAAACCTCAAAAGAATTTCAGAAGAAGCTGCTGTTATTATCACCATTACATGCCCCGCAGCTTCTCTGAAACACGGAGAAGGGAGGCCAAGTGGTATGTCCAGGGCCACATAGTCAGGAAGTACCCTAGAGGAGCCTGGGCCCAGAGCACTTGCTAAATATTCGTTGAGCACCTACTATGTGCCTGGCACTGTTCTAAGACCTGAAGTATATTACACGTCACACAGCCCTGGCCTCAAGGCGCTTATATTCTAGATTAGAGGCAGATAATGACAGTCAGTATGAGATGTCCGCCAGTAAGATATCCCGAAGGGAGAACAAGGCAGGGAGATGCCAGGGAATGTCGGGATGAGGGATGAATGTGTTGACAGTAGTCAGAAGGCCCCACTGGGAAGGCTCAGGTGTGTGGCTCCTGGGGTGAAGGGCTACCCTGGAGAGGATGGGTCCCCACTCTGGAGTCTGACTGAGAGTAGACCCTGAGGGAGGAAGAGAGACAGCTCACAGCAGACCTGGCTCAGGCTCAGAGTCCAGCTCCTGTTTGGCCCGCAGGGGCAGACGGGTGGAGGAGGACGAGGACAGTTGAATCACACCACCACGGCAGCGGTGAGGATCCAGTCGGGCCCTTCTCACTGACCTTACCCAGAGACCGGTGTGGATGACAGAGAGCAGGCTGAGTCTTCCTGGGATCCTAGATAGTGAATCTCAAATAAATGCCTTTATCCCTTATTTTTTACTGGAAAAACGGGACTAACTTTCCCTCTCTGCTTTGAAGATGAATGATACCAGCAACCCCTTCGTGGGTACTCAGGGCCATTCTTAGCACTTTGCAAACATCTCTTCATTCAGTTCTCACAATGATCCTAAAAGGCAGGAGCCATTTTTTTTTTTTTTTTTTTAAAGACAGGGGATCTGAGGCACAGAGAGCTTAAGCAGCTTGCCCAAAGTCACATCGCAGAGCTGAACTGCAGGTCCCACTGTCCCTCCTGGAGACACCTGGGGTCAGGACTGGAGGGCCCTGGGTTCTGGAAACAGGAGCATCTCCCTGTCGGTCAGTGAGTCCTGACTCAAGACAGAAGGAAGACTGACTGCTGTGGTGGTAGTCCCACAGACTCAGGGGACCCCCCTCAGGTCTGGTTTTGTGCAGCCTCTTGGGGCCTGACTAGGAGGAGCAGGAGGTAGCTCGGTCTTACCCAGCCCCACTTCAGAGTCACGCCTGTGGCTAGAGGTAGCTGGAAGTCTGACTATCTCTCCGGGGACTGGCCAGGGTCACAGGGAAGGTGCTCTGGTCCTGGGGGGTCACAGGGGCCCCAGCTGGCCTAGACCAACAAATCGGCAGGGTGGGGCATGGGCAGCACTACCACTGCTCCTGTCACAGCTTCCTTAGTCCTTACCACTGCCTTGGAGGCAGGAGTTGCTGCCAGTCCGTCTAGAGCAGAAGGGAGGCACAGAGCACGATGGAGACAGCCAAGGTGACACAGCTTGTGCCTGGGTGAGGAGGGCTTTGAACCCAGCAATCTGACGCTCACATCACACAAGCCTTTGAGGACCAGTGAAGCTGGACTCAGATTCCCACCGTGGGGTCCTGCAGTGCTGACTGGGGTCACTAAGAAAGCCTCGTCCAGCACCTGCATGAGCTCCTGACACTGACGCCTGACACCGCAGCCTCCCTGACTCTGACACTGGGAGCTGAGCTGGAAGTCTGGACCTGTCCCCTCTCCAGATGACAGGATGGGGAGGGGCTTTGGCTGGCCCAGTGAGGCCTGGAAGGGCAGCTGGGAGGTGGCTGGTTTGGGGAAGACTAGGTCTCCTGGAGATCTTTGTCCTGGCTCTGGCACAGTCCGGGGCAGGAAGTCCAGGGACTCATTCCAGCAGGAGCCTGAGTGCTGGCAGGCGCCTCACCAAGAAGGCAGAGCTAGGAGGAGGAAGGCCTCACACAGATCTCTGGCCAGGCCACCCTAGAGCCTCAGGCGAAGCCGTGGGACAAGGTTCTGAACCAGCGTTCAGGCCCTCAGGCTTGAACCAACTCCACTCACAGCAGGGACAATGCACCACGTGATACTGTCTCTCCTATACCTCCTTCCCTTTTTGTGGGGAAAGGAGAAGCCCTGCAGTCTCCCCAGATCAGCTATGGGAAAACCAAGGCTTAGTCATCTACATGACCAAGGTCATGGGGCACTTTTCACATGCAAGACCCTGTCCTAGGCCCTTCTCGTGCTGTGGGCCACCAATCTGTCTGATAACCCTAAGGTAGGTACTATCCTGAATTTCCACATAAGCTAAAGTTCAGAGAGGTTAAATGACTTGCCCAAGGTCACACAGCAGCTAAGTGGATTGAAATCCAAGCAGAGTCCAGAGCCTGTGCTCTCAACCATGGCACCCTGCCATCTCCTTTGACGGGGGACAGCTGGGAGACCTTCACCCAGGAAGATGGCCCACTCCCTTGCAAGGTCATGCCAATGCTGGGGTCCCAGCCTTGGCAACACCCACTGGTTTCATTAAAATGGAAGGGATGTCAGTATTTTTGCATAACTCGAGTCTAGGGCCCATCCCCTCCTGCCTAACTTGGGTAGAATCTTGAACTCAGTTGCAGGAAAAATAAGGTGGATATATAGCCCGGAGAGCCTGTAGTCCAACTCTACACTGGACTTATGGTAAACTGAGGCCCAGTGAGCATTCTTCCCTGAGTCCTGCCTCAACAAGCTCTGGCTCTAGAGCCTTGGTCTTTTGCGCCTGAAAGTGGGACTGTTAAAGCAGGATTTAGAAGCCGGGCACGGTGGTGTGTAACTTTAAGCGCCAGTCTATTAAGCGTGGCTGGAACTGGGAATTGCTTGAGTCCGCGGGTTCGAGACCTGCCCAGGGCAACATAGCGAGACCTAGTTCCAAAAAAATAGCTGGGTGTGGTGGCGCACGCCTGTAATCTCAGCTACCTGGGAGGCTGAGGCTGGGGATTGCTTGAGTCTGTGGTACCCCGGGCAAAAATAGTGAGACCTAATCTCAAAAAAAGAAAAAAAAAGCAGGATTTGGGCATTGAATCCTGGCATGGGGAGGGGGTATAAGATGGGGTACAGAGTGGGTTAGAGGAGACGAGGCTGAAGAAGATCTGGTGGGAAACGCAGGTTCTTCCACAACTTGGCCCTAAAGATCCTGGTGACATAAAGGCCCTGAAGACTGTGTTGCTGTGAGGGGAGAGGGTAGGGGGACACCCTGTTGCACAAAACACACAGAGAGGAAGGTCACCTGTCTACACCCTCATCCTGCAAAGTCAGATGCCTGCAGGAGGGGGGGGCGGGTCATGTAAAGGAGCGAGCAGGCCAAATGGGGCCTGGGGAGCAGGAGGTGAGCGCCCCATCTGAAGAAGGGTCATTCTTCAGCTCTGGGCTGGGGCTGGTGTCCTATTAGCTGATTTTTCCAGAGGCTCCAAGAGTGAATTTTGGTGAAACGGTTTTTCTTTTAAGCACTGGCAACAAATGCAAACACTAGAACCACACGGTTTGGAACCACAAAATGTGCCAATAAGCTGCATTTCACAGCACGCGTTGGCCAGTGTGCTGGGCTGGAGAAAGGACACAGACCTGCTCTGCCCTGAGCGTGGGCCTGTGCCACGAGACCCAAAGGCTGGACCATTGAGCCCTCGTCACCAAGCCCTCGCCTGAGCCCACCAGCTCTCACTGCCAGCCCAGGTCAGGTCAGAAGGGGTGGCACCCCATGGGGGTGCTTCTCAGGTTAGGGGAGAGGAATCTGCAGGTGAGGGGGGAGGCAGGAATGAGCAAGTCTGAGATGAGCCAGCAGTAGAGGCTGGCGAGGGAGGAGGGAGAGGGCATGTGGGCAGTGGCTTAGGGCCATCAGGCAAAGGTCTCTGATGGGGAGCCCCTGCAGGCTGCTGGGGGGATTCTCATTTCTGACCCTTAGGCTCAGGGTTCCCAGCTGGGCAGCAGAATGAGGGAGGGTCAGGCACTTCAGGTGTGAGGTCCAGCCTGGTGCCCTGTGGCCTCTGGCAGGTTTTCTCTAGCCTTGGTGCTGCCTCTGGCAGGTTTTCTCTAGCCTTGGTGCTTCAGCCTCTTCCCCACGCCTGTGCCTGGAGGGTGTGTGAAGCCTGGGCTCCTAGGGGGAGATGAACTCCTTCAGGGAGGGGAGGACACCCCTGGGTGCTTCTTGTTGCCATGCCCACCAACAGTCTCCCATTTGGCCCCCTGCAGAGTGAGGGGTTGGCCCTGTTGTTATCTTTGGGAGATGCCAAGGTCACCTGGTCTTCAGGGCACTTGGCTCCCCACAGCCTGTGCCCAGGGGGGTTACCTCAAGTGTCCTTGAATCTGCAGGAGGGGCTGGCAGAGGTCTGGCCTGAGGTATGTCCAACCTCTTCTCCCGCGGGTCACATCATTCCTCTGGGGGCAAGGCCAGCAGCAGGTGGGGATGGGTGCCTAGTATTGGGAAGGGGAGTCGGGGAGATCGGTTGCTTATATTCAAGGTCCCCAAATGTGCAGCAGAATGGGGACCAGGTACTTCAGCTGTGGGGTCAAGAACTGGTCAGCTGGGCCTGGCAAGGTCCACCTCAATGGACCCAACCACGTGTGGCCTGAGTGAACTGAGAACAGCCCAGGGGGTCTGATGGTGAGGAGCGATCAAGATGGGAATGAGGTGGGAAAAAGACCTTGACACCAGCGCCTGGCACATCACAGACACTAGCTGAAGGTTTGCTGAAGGAATAAATAAACAAAGCGACAAAGCGACTCCTGGTGGGCCACCTGCTGTGCTGGGAGCCCTGCCTTCTGGGCATCACTGCTCGCTGCAGAGGGCACTTCAGAGGGCTCAGAGAGCCGGGGCTGGGGAACCCCGGCAGCCCAGCGTGTTCCACCGGCAAGATCCAGCCCCTTCTCAGGATCTCTGATCTGAAATTTCAGGGTCCATCGGCCCCTGGGTTCTCATCTTCCTAAGCTGCAGGGTTTGGGGCTCAGGGCTCACTATGGCCCAGGCTGGGCAATGAGCTGCACACTTCCCAGAAAGCGAGAGGGAACCTAGGGCAGCGGCAGGCTGTCCAGAACACCCTGACCCACCAGAGGCTTGGCCCTGGGTGTCTGGAGGTCAGAAGGGAAGGCCTGGGGTGTGCTGCCCCTGCACACAGCAGGACAGACAGTGCCCTGACCTGAAATGGCTTCTTCATCCAGGCTACCTCTCCTCCCCAGAAACCAACCCCCCGCTGTGGAAAGGGCCCCCTCCCAATGCTGCAGGAAGCACGAGTGGGGGCAGACCCCCCCACCAGGGGAGTCATGGAGAAACGAGGAATTTCCAGCCATTCTCTCAAACACACCCCTTCCCTGCCCTCTCACAGACAAAGACAACACACCCAAAGCCCCAGCCAGGGCACATACTGTGGCACATACTGTGGGCCCCCCTCACCGCTGGGCACCCCAAATCTTCCCCCGGGGGTACCTGAGGACTCAGCCTGCCCTGGGGGGAGGGGTACATGTACACACTGTGGACAGAGGGCCCCACAGTCCCAGGCTCACAGTTGGGGGGTTTCATCCTCTCCCCCTTCCCGAGTGCAAGGGACTCTGCCACCACTCCCTGCTGGGGTCAGCGAGCTGTACCCAAACCCTAGGGAGAGGGTGTGGAGAGGGGGAAGGGAGAGGAGGAGGGGGCGGCTCCTCCAAGCGAGACACAAAGAGACGTCCTTCAGCCTCGGCTCCATGGCGACGCTGGGGAGGGGGCAGTGCGCGCTCGATACCGCCCCACCTGCAGGGCCAGGGCCCTCGGCGGCCACTCACCTGCTGCCCTTCACCTGAGCTTGGCTTACCTGGGCTGGGGCCGCGGGGACGCCGCGGCAGGGGGCCTGGGCGCCGTCTCGGTCTTCGTCAGCCCGGCCCCAGGGGCACAGGGCACCACAACCAAGGGCTGGGATGCGCAGGGCAGCGCGGGAGGCACAGTGGCCTCAGTCCTGGAGCTTGGAGGGGGGTCCCCAGGCCTCTGGCTGGTGAGGAATAGCTCTGGCTGTCCTCGGGTCTCTAGATTTGGGGGTTCTGTGTACCGGAATAGGGGGGTCTAGGGCCCCCTGATCTAGGGGCGTTCTGAGCGGTCTTCGTGTC
>PVHY01027087.1:0-16611 GCA_004024945.1 Uropsilus gracilis
CCTCCCCTTCCCCATTCCCCCCTCCCTCCCTCTCCCTCTCTCTGTCTCCTTTCTGCCTACTCATGGAACCAACACATTCTAACAGTTGCAAATAATCTCCCACCTTCAGCCTTGCTCATCTCCCCTGCAGTCAACAGTGTGACCCATCTGGAACACAAACCCAAGGCTAAGGTAAAGTGATGGAAATGTCTATTACAAGCAGTGGATTAGCACCGATTAAGATCCTTTTATAACCACTTAGGTAACAAAGTCTTTACTTGCCTGTAGAATAAATCAACACTCCTTTACATAAATGACAAAGTCTAGTAAAGTAATGCTATCTAGTTTTCCAGGCTCACTGTCTCCAAGCTTAATAATTTGTTTGCACCCCCCCCCACCCATAGACACTTTCAACACAAGCAAGGAGACTCCCCATCTCAGCTGGGGGGGGGGGGACGGGACGGGACAGGGGACGACAGACCAACAGATGACAAGGCCACAAAGAAATGTCAGTGGGAAATGTGGGGAGCCACTCCACACACCAGACTGAAAGGAGGTTCACTGACATGCTCAGAAAGGCCACTTGCCCTAAGGATATTCACAGAGTACTGATCAGCCTGGGTTGCAGTCCCCCAGGAATGCAGGACTTCAACCAGGAGGACAGTGCTTCAGAAAGGACACAAAGAGACCAACAGGCCAATCATCAACCAACAACTGACAACGAGAAAGGAACTGGAGTGACCAGAGGGGTAATGGGGAAGGGGAGGAGGGAGGAAGGGGGAGGACCATACCTACAAACATGAGCTATGTAAGCAAACAATAAAAAAAATTTTAAAATAAAATATTAAAAAAATAATCTGTTTGCAATTCACCCCAAAAACATCTAAGCTTTTACAACTGCTGCATGGAATGTACTCTCTTCTTCACACAACTGATGGAATAAGAACATCTTAACTTCTACCGAGGCCTCTAACAAACAGAAGAAAGGATCACTTCCTGGAGAGTCCCTGATATCTCTGGAGTTTATCCTTCTTGAATACATATTACGATTTAAAGCACTCATTGGTTATGGGAAAAGGGTGCCTATGGGAGATTGGTGGATTTTGTTTGTTTCTTTGTTCCTAATTAAACTGTGAGCTCTGTGTAAGAGCAGAGAGAAAATATTTTCCACTTATTTATTCTCTATCTTTTGATGAGAGATGTGTTGGCCCAGTTATTAGAAATCTATCTCCCCAAGTGGGGAAAAATGTAAAAATCATAGGAAAATACAATGTTGAGAAATGAGGTAAAAATAGTGCAGTATGCCAAAAACTAATGGCTAAAACTAAAGATAAAAAAAAAAAATCAAGAATAAACATGTCAACCATCCTTGACAAACTCCCAGAACAGACATTGTAATCAACAGTTGGCTCTGGTGTGCCTGCCAAAACATGACTCCGGGAGGGCTCAAACACAAAAGGAGAAATACCAAAAGCTAATAAATATAAGCTGTCTAATAACTAAGGAAGTGAAAACAAAAACAGTAAAATACCATTTTTATTCTGTCAGACTAACAAAAATTAATAATCTCTGGTGTTATTCAAATTATAGGGAAAGAAATGGTCATGCTCCACTGATGTATTGCTTTGATCAACATGTGTACATTTCTTCCAGGTGGAGTCAAAGCTCCATACACAAAGTCTGACATTGAATCTGGAGGAGCTAGAGGATCAGTAATAAATGAGACCATCCAGGTTTGCCACTGCTGCTCCAGGTCAGAGTGACAAGACACAAGCACAGCCACCAACACTTGTTCCCACATCAGGTCATTCACCTGTATCAGGAACAACTTCCTCAACTGAAAAAAGGTCAGTGCAAAAGCCAGCCATGCCAGCTGCCATACAGTGCAGGAGGTACTTATAGGCCACATTGGCAGGATAAGGCCAAAATGGGAGCACTTAGGCATGTATTCTACTGCTGAAAAGCTTCTGAAGCTCCTTTCTTTCCCAAGGACAGTTACTGGACAGGCAAAATGAACAATACCCAACGATTAAAATTTAAAAATAAAACTACTAATAACCCTGAATCAGCTGTGTTCAATATTTTAACAACATCTATCTTGTGATGAGCTGGTCCCCAAAAATGAAGCCTCCTCCCATCTCTCAGATACACTTGTCCACATTAGCCTGCAGGTGGTGCTGTGTAAGTAGTACAACTTTCTCCCAGTCAAGGCTTTGGGATCCCACCTTTTTTATGGGAAATTCTGCATGCACACTTTTTTCTGTCCGGCACTTACCTTAATTAGAATATTTAAAGATGTTTCGTAGGGCTTAAAATCTGAGAAGAGTGTAACAATACGAAACTTCACTTCCTGCTTTGGCTTGTACAGGGATTTGTCTGTTTGAATAAAGACAGATATCCGCTTGGTCTCAAATGACAAACGGGTACTATTAGAGAATAAAACCTTATCCTCATTCATTCCAGTGACACGTAGTTCATACATCTCATCTGCACTGTTCAAAGGTATCTGGAAAAAGAGGGAGATCAGTCTCATTCAAAGCCTCACGTTTTACCTCAAAATTGTTTTATTTATAAGTTAGAATAGAAAATTATTAAAATAGCATTACCAACAGTAATTGCAGCGTCGAAAATCTGGCCATTCCTAGACACCAACATTAAACAATCTGTGTTCCTCTTTTAACATCCTATAGTGTTTTCTACATTAAATTACAGGTTCTTGGGATACAGACATATATACCTTCCACAGCTCTCTCTCAGCAGTAGTTACCTTGTCCTCTCCAAGTTCTTCCTTACTAACAGTTCTTAGGGGTCAAAATATCTAATATACTTCAACTTTCTTTTCCATGCCTCACCCTGAGGTAGTCAGTCAGTGAAAGGCATAGTTCTGTACCAAATTTGTTTTCTAACTATGCTCTCAAGTCCCTCTCTACAATGCACTCCTTTCCTGCATCTTGTTCATCACAGCAAAGTCCTGCTAAAAATGATGGCACTGCTACTTCTATTACTAACAGAATTCCTATCTCCTAGGATTAACAGGCCAAAAATAATACTCGGCAGTTTGCAAGAAATGTGTTAGCCCTTCAGGTGAGAGCATCTACTAACCCCATCTTATAAACAAGGAAACTGGGGATGAAGGAATTAAGGAAATAGCTCCAGATCACTAGCTGAAATTCAAACCCAAGATGAACTGTATTGCCTAAAGAAAGTCTTAATGGTGATTTTCTGACATTCCTCCCTTAAAAGGGTACAGCTCAATTCCCCAGACTTAATGACTTGTTTCTGAAGAACAAGATGTGGCTGGGTCCTTTAAAAAAAAAAAAAAGTATCATGGGTCTGGTTCTCTCTTTTGTGGATTTCTGGCTCTAGGGAAGTCAGCAATCAGGGTTGAGGTCAAATCAGGAAGATTATAGAGAGGCCACAGTGGCAGTGGCAGAACCTGAGACTTCCTCCAACACCAATAATCATTCTCCAGGCACATAAAGAACTACCTCACAAGGGAGGCCCAGCCTTAATGAAGCCTTCAGAGGACTGCAGCTCTGATATACACCATGATTGTAGCCTCTTGAGCTCCCAAACCTTACAACCCAACTATACACTTTTCAAATTCCCATATCACTAAGAAATGGAAATAATTAAAACATAATTTTTTATTCCAAAGTTCTGGGACAACAGCTTACAAAAGTTCTGAGATAATAGAGGGAATAGATATTCCACAGCTTGGTTGCGGAAATAAGCTCAAAATCCAAAACCATGTAAGTGGATCACAGTGGAATATTACTCAGTGGTCAAAAAAGATAACCTTCTGTTACTTGCAACAACACAGATAGAGCGCAAATGGAATAATATTAAGTGAAATAAGTCAGAAGTAGAAAGATTAGTAACAGACAATGTCACTAATAAATGGATTATGCTTAATTTTGGTGGTGGGTTCATACAGCAGGAATACAGGGGACTGAGGGAGAAAGAATGGATCTTAACTCTTCCAAAATACCAACAATAATGTAAGCCAGCTTCACCTCAATTTAAAAAAAAATCAATAAATAAAAATTTAAAAAATTAAATCAGAAAGTACATTTATGTAAAAAAAAAAAAACTCCCTCATTTTAAGTTGGATGCATTTACAAAGAGAATAAAAGAAATATTTTCTAGCATATTTTTCATAAAACATAATCTTTATACCAAGAATTAAATCATGTTTTTAATTAACTTTAAAAGACTGCTTTTAGTGTATTAAAAGTAGAAACAATGAGCTAATCAGCTATTAACACATTTATCTTAATGCAGTCCCAGAATATTCATATTCTACAGAAAAATTTGTAAGGGTCTTAAAAAATTAGAATGCAAATGTACTTTGAGAGTTGGGTCTACATTAATTGAAAACTCATAAAAATGCAGAACTTCTTTTTGGCCAAGTATTATCCAATTTTCTACTTTATAATAAAGTTTTTAAAATTTTGCTTTACTAAAATGGGATATACTTTTCTCTAGTAAATTATTCAATAAATTGTTACATCTGCATGCAATAAAAAGAATACAATATTAAAAACAAATATAGAATATTGGAACTAGCATTTCTTATAATTAAGACATCAGATAATTACAGTGGCCCGATTTCCAGCTAGTGATATTTCAGGTGAGTAGTTTATACTGGTCTTGTTGTAATTAACAGAAGTGCCCTTGTCCTGCCTACAAGCCTTCTTTCAGTCTTTCCACACGTCCAGCCCGTGTAACTGCAGACTTCATTGAGAAAATCACCTACTTTACTTTTAGCTGAGGTTGAATCCCTTCCCATTCTGCAGACGTCAGTTACACTACAAAGATTTTATTTTGGTTTTCTCATTGAAATACTGTTTCAACAAATACATAAATACACAGCACTAACCAGAATCTAATGTTTTAGGTTTTATTAATACAATCTAATGCTTTGTTATCAATTAGATTGGGATCTTATCCCCATTTCTTCATGCTGTATCTTTTTACCTCCCACCTTTCTGCTTAACAATAGAAAAGCACACTATTTCCAAGTAGGTGAAAAACACAATGACTATGAAATATAAGTAATTTTCATACAGGACTCCGGGAGCACTACATTTTCCAAGGAAGGCTCCAAGTTGAATGTGGTTTCTCTCCTCACAAGTAACCTTCAAAAGGTAATGGCTCATCAGGTAATACATATCCTACATAAGTTACTTATTGTGTCCAGACCTAAGTCATTCATCAGCTATTCTCAGAAAAGTATATACACTTGCACCTTGAAGACTGCTGAGCTCTATTATATTGTACATCAACCACCTGAAGCCGAGAAACAAAAGATACAAGGACAAACTTCCAAATCAAAGCTATGAGAAGTAGGATTAGTTCATCACACAAATAACATTTAGTCATCAGGTTATGACTCACGCAATAAAATAATAACCCATTTCCACTTTTACATCAATTTTAAAGCACTTTCACATCTCGTTTTGCCTTCAAGGTTTCCCCTTTGAATAGAAACACTGCCCTTATCCCCTTTTCCAGACCAGTAACAAGAGTGAGTTAAGACCTTGCTCTCTACTACAATTTGTAAGGGGGTGCCAAAAACTCAATAATCAAGATAAACAGTTTTCTTAAAGTTTGAATACTTTAACAAAACTAATGCATATATTAAATTAGGACCAAAAAAAATCAAAATTTTAAACAACGACAGGATCAGCATCACTGATGTTTCTCTTTGGCTCAAGCTCCAATATGGCTCAGCATGGCACTGCCATATTCCAAAAGGAGGGAGCTGAAGGACTGTGTCAAAGAATCTGTAAAGGCTCAAGAAGGTAGAAACAGGGCCAAAACAGCCCAAGTTTCTGTGCTAACATAATAGTCCAGGCCAGAAGGCCAGTTCTCCTCACTGGAGTTCTCTATTTTAAGGAGGAAAATCTCTGCTGTGAATTTGAAAATCTAACAGCCAATCTTCTTGACGTAATATTATTTTTAAATAATATCAAGGTGGAACTCAAGCCAAAAACTCAAAAGAAATATAAGTTGATTGAAGTCAATAAAAGATTAACTTATTTAATTCACTGATATGCTGTATATTTCTGAAGCCAAATTTTTTTAATTAGGTACTTACTGATGGAAGAGTCAGTGTCTTGAAAGAACCTAAAAGGAAAACAGGGAAGAAAACAGAATCGTAATTTTATTTTTTCCCTAACCCCCCCTAGAATCATAATTTTAACATGATAATAATATAACACAGAACTTGCAAGCCTCTCCTAATACTCTTTAGATGGAGAAGGAATCATAAACATACAGAATCAAAAACTTGATTGTTTATGCTATGTTAAGTTTATACTAAACTAATGGTTGTAAAACCAAAATAATTTTATTTATGCCCAGAAAGCCTAAAAGATTATTACATATCTATGCCAAAGAATAAAGGAAAGTTGGGTCAGACTTAAACGGATGTCAGTGGATGAGTTCCCACCCACCCACCCCCACAAAAGAAATTTTAAATTCTTCTCATTCATTGTCATTTTTGCTGCCATTGTTGCTGCTGTGTGGTTATATATGTTTAAAGGATACTTATTACAGTGTAAGGTTTATTCCTTATGTTCTCATACCCTCATGATAAAAGAAGAAAAGGAAGGTATTAGTCATGTCACAAGTGAGCTGGGACTCATAACTGACTCATTAGGGTTAGAATGATGCAGACTTCATTTCATATAAAGTTTCTAAACACAGGGCTACTAGTTTAATGCATGCCAGTTTTTCATCAGTTCTATTTATTTACAAGGGGAAAGTATTTCAAGTAAAATAAAAAAGGAATACACTATCCAAAGTTCCCTTTTAAGTGACATGAATTCAAAAGCGGTGATAGGCTGCCAGTTCCATCTCTTATTTCAGATATTCATTAAGGACACAATAAACAGGAAAGACATGGTCCCTCTCCTGTTGAAGGTCACATAGGCCTGCTGCATGGAAAGAGACAGGCACCAGAGCACAGCACAGAATAGAGCTAAACTGCTTCAGAAGGAAGGTACCTGAAGCTGTGAGGGAAGGAGCTTGCCAGCCAGATCAGCCAAATCAGCCCTGGTGATTAATGGGGTCATGAGAATAAGAAACACCACAGACTGAGGCAATATTAGCATAAGACATATGTGATAAAGGATTATAATCCAAAACATTTAAAGAATTCTTACAAACCAACAATAAGAAAAACAACTTGATTTAAAAATGGGCCAAAGAATATAACAGACAACTCACAAAAAATATATATAAACAAGTATATGAAAAGATGCCCCACATCATATGTCATCAGGGAAATGCAAATTAAAGCAATGAGATAACCACTTGTACACCTTAAGAATGTCCAAAATCCAAAATATTGACAAGAGCAAAAGTTGGCCAGTATGTGGAGAAACAGAAACTATCATAAATCACTGGTGAAAACAAAAATGGGACACTTGAAAGACAAGTTGGCAGTTCTTACAAAACAAAAAATAGAATCTTACCAGTAATCACACTCCTTGGTATTTACTCAAAGAAGGTGAAAAGTCATGTACACACAAAAATTTGCACAGAGATGTTTAAGGCAGCTTTATTCAAAACTGGCAAAACTTTGAAACAAGCAAGATATCC
Source organism: Uropsilus gracilis (assembly GCA_004024945.1). Classification (NCBI taxonomy): domain Eukaryota; kingdom Metazoa; phylum Chordata; class Mammalia; order Eulipotyphla; family Talpidae; genus Uropsilus; species Uropsilus gracilis. The sequence continues at coordinate 7,591 of PVHY01027087.1, forward strand.
TTCAGTAGGTGAACAAATAGATAAATAAACTCTAGTACATTGAAAAAATTATTCTTATATTAAAAAGAAAAAGTTAACACATGAAAGATTAACATGTAATATGCAATATTATATTATGTAATATTACATAAAATGCATATTACTAAGTGAAAGAAGTAAAGCAGAAAACCTACATATTGTAGAATGATACTATATGGCATTATGGAAAAGTCAAAACTATAGAGAAAATAGTGGGTGCCAGTGGGTGAGCACTGGCAGAATGGCAAGAAGAAATGATGAGGCAATGCACAGATGACTTTTAGGACAGTAAAGATAATCCATATGCTATTGTAGTGGTGGATATAGATCATGGTATGTTTATTAAAATCCAAACAGTAAGCCCCAAGTTTCTATGGGTTCACTATTTGGGTTATAAATATATGTTATAGGTGTATAATAACAGATATGGTGATTATGATGGGTAAGTGCAGCTTCACTTTTGTTAAAAAAAAATGTGCAATTCTGTTAAGTGATGTTGCTAAAGAGACAGACTATATGAAAGGGAAGAGGACTAACACTGGAAATCCAGAAGGAAAATAAAATTACATATACACATATGAAATGCTGCATAATGTGCTTTTAAAATGTATAAATATATATTTAGACAATGTGGAGCATTCAAATAAATAATGGGATTATAATCTGCTGAATAAAGCAATAATCTATGAGTTCGTGCTGCTGTATAATTAAATGATTAAATGAGGGAGAAGAACTAATAACAATGGAAAGGTTCATGGAACTAGAAAATTTCACAACGACATGGTATTGATTCCGGCAATAATCATCAATATTGTGTTTACAAACTGAGTGAAACTTTTAAAATAAAACAAATAACTGCTTTTTTCTGAAGTAACATTGCATTGTAACATTACATAATCTTCAGTGGTGCATCATTAAAAATCAAATCATTTTTATGGTACTAAGAGTGGGGGTAGTTCATTTCACAGTAATAGATATCTGGAACACTTGAAATTTTTTTTAAAAATTCTTTTAAATCCTAGAAAAGTGCTAAAGCTGCTCAGTTCCATACAGTATTCTGATACCAAAAGACTACTGAGCAACTGAAACGTGCTACAAGTGCAAAATGCACCTTATATTTCTGAAGTTTAAAACAAGAAAGAATATAAAAGATTTCACTAATAAATATATACGGATTACATGCTGAACTCATTTTTATGAATTACAGCATTAAATTAAATACATTATAGTTAATTTTACCTATGTCTTTTTGTCTTTTTAATATGATTACTAGAAAGTATTAAAGTTCAGATGTGGTAACACATTCTTATTAGATAGTGCTTGGAGACTGAAGGCTTAAATTTTTGTTCAGAAGCATTAAAACAACCAACAAATCTGACTACTCAGAATTGAACTTCAGTAAATAAAACAGCAACAGACACTACTTATAGTGTTATAATAATATTACATACATTGACTGGTTTAATCCTCACTTGACACATTATCTTTATTTTACAAATGAGAACCCTGAGATACAGACATTGAGTGAATTGCTCAAGGTCACATAGCAAAGTAGCAACAGAGGCAAGATTCTAACCCAGGCACCCTTGGCTTTGGATTCAAAAGCTGTAAACAACTAAACTTACTGTCATACAGCATAGCAGTGTGACACCTGAGGTATTTTTCTACTTCCCCTTGATTACTGTGAAAAGTTCCATGATGGGTTGCCTCCTGTGTAAGTCAGTATCACCACATAAGATGATAGAGGTTCAAAATCTCAAACATTTGGACTCCTTTATCTCAGTTCTATGCCTGTCATCACAGACATGGATTCTTCTTCCATAGTGTTGCTTCCATCCCTCTGAGTTAGACTATAAGCATGTCGAACTAATGCAGTAACAGTTAATTTTAAAATAATCTGTGTTATAAAAACTTCTGAGATACAAAAACAAAAAAAGTTTCTACCCTTAGATATGAAATGTATATATATATATATATATATAAACTATTTGATTATAAAAAAATTTAAAAAAATTAAAAAAAAAAAGTTTCTACCCTTATCAGTTATTTACACCCTACAGCTTTAATGCATTTGAAATTCTTTTCAAGATATTAAAAATTTCTCTTCAAAAGAAAGTTAGATAACTGTGTCTGTCTAAAAGGTTCCCCAAGAAGCCAGCTCTGAAAGGGTGACTACTGTATAAGAGGTTTTTTAGGGTGTGCACTGGGTATTAGCAGCTGGAGAAGGGAAGGATGTCCCTGAAGAAGAACCCAGGTCCTACACTTTGTTCAGCCCAAAAGCAGTTGTCTGTAAAACTCCCTGGACCTCTGTCTTTACATGTGTTACATGAGCGGTTAAACAGGATAGAAGAGAATTAATCCCCGGTTCACACATTCAGTGGTTCTCTCAGCCAATTTCACATGCTAGTTTTAACTCCTTTGGTGTACATAGGGAAGTTAGATAGTAAATGCAAGGTTACTAGAATTCTAGGCTTCTAGAATGCTGGTTGAATTCATGCTCAATTATTATACCTTATGTGCATTAATAACCCTGTGCTATAGACAGACAGTTTATGTTAATCCCTAAAATTCACACGTGGAATCCAAACCCCTAAAGAGGATAGTATTAGAGGTTCAGTCTTAGGGAGATGATTAGGTTATAAGGTCAGAGCCCTTGTGAATGGGATTAATGTCTTATAAAGGAGACCCCAAAGAATTCCCTCGACCTTTCTACCTGTGAACCAGAAGGTAGGCCTTTATCAGGCATTAAATCTGCTGGAGTCCTGATTTTGGGCATCTCACCTATAGAACTGTGATAAATAAATTTCTGTCAGGGAGGGGAAGGGGTAAAACTGGGAAGAAAATGAGGGAAAGGCAGCACCATAAAGCAGGCTCAGAGACAGCCACAGGGGCACTCAGAATCACAGTAACCCTTAAGAACAGTCCTGAGTTGGGGTAGGGGTTAGGACTCCAGTTAAGAGGGGCCCCCTTTATGCATGGTACCCCAACTCAGTTAATGCAATCACTACAGGTGCTGTTTCTGTGAACCAGGCTGAGAATTGAAGCAGCTTGAGAGGCTTGAGAAAGCTTCATCACTGAGCCGAGCACAGTGGCACGTGCCTATAAGCTTCTGCCTATGAAGCGGCTGGGGCTAGGGATCACGGTTCGAGTCCCGCTCTGGGCAACACAGCAAGATTTAGTCCCAAAAAATAGCTGGGCATGGTGGTGCGCACCTGTAATCCCAGCTCCCTGGAAAAGCTGAGGCTGGGGATTGCTTGAGTCCGTGGTCCCCAGGGCAATATAAGCCTGCGGTTCCATGGGCAAAAATAGCCAAACCTAGTCTCAAAAAAAAAAAGCTTCATCACTGAAGGACTGTATCTGGGTAGTACAGAGCAGTCATGATGCTGATGTCCCACACTGGATGTCCACAAGTGGTATCCAGCAAACCAGCACCCTCATTCATAAAGGGCTATTTATCTCTTATCATTGTAGGATAAATCTTGCCAATTGACTACTTTATCCATCCAGTGACTGGAGGAAACAATGTGCTTCCTTTCCAGCTTAGCCTGACACAGTCTGGCTCCCATCAGGGTAAATTAACATAGTTTTGAGGGGTAGGGAAAGGAACAGGGAGAAAGAGGGTACTTTATTTGTATATAAATGATATCAAACCAGGAGAATGTGAAAAACAGTTGCAAGTCAACATTCCAAATAAATCTAGTAAGTTGATTACTTGGAGGGCAAGCTTTTTGCCAATTGCAAACAAATTACACCAGATTGGAATTGCAGGAAATCCCATTTAATAGAACTTTTATTTTTTTCTTACTCATCAGGGCTGTCAAACCTGGCTTCTCATTAGAGAGAAGTGGGAGGAAGAGGCTATCTGCATGCTTGAGTTCCACTGCTCTGACATGTGACTGGTGACTATGCAAAGAGCCAGGAAAGACACAGAATCAGAAACAGAAGCACCACCTGAAAGCCCAAGGTTAAGAACAGAGATGCCCCACTCCCCCGCCCTAATTCTTGCTGGATTCAGGAGTGACTTGGAGGGTCTGTAGAGATCCAATTCAAGGGTCATTCACTGCTCTCATGTGCCCTCAATGAAAGAGTAGTTTTAAATACTCTGTATTTTTATCAACTTTTCTTCTCTCTAAATTTACACGTGCAATTTGAAAGTTTCGGGTATTTAATCTTATGTGAAAGGCCTAACATGCTAGCAATAATTTACACCACCAAAACAAAACTGGTGACAGAGTGGTGGGAGTGTAGATGAGGAACAGTGATCTCTTTCTCTGCTGTTGCTAGGATGAGAATTAAATAGATAGTATTTGCAAATTGCTATTAGCATTTCTTTTCCCTTTTGGCAAGAGTCCATTCAGACACGGGAAACAGTTATCACCGCTTCAAATGCCACATGCCACTCCTGAATCATGGACTAAGGACACTGTTCTGAAAAGTTATTATAAATAACATTGTACAACTCTGGACACTTTTTGTGTATAAACAGAGAAAGTCAATCTTAAAATCTCTTAGATGCTTTCTCCTTCCCCTGCCACAGAGGCAACTCAAAAGAAACCTTGTTTTAAGACTTCACACTTGGCACAGGTCTGAGTGCTGACCATTTCATTTACAAACAGAGTCAAAGCTATTTTTAAATTGTGTAATAAGCATACACAAAAACTAACCTTTTCTTAACTTTCTTAAGTCACTCTATAATACCATGTGCTGCCTTTTTCTGACATCTGCATTTACCATAAAACTCTGGACAATAAGCTAAAGGGAAGCAGTAGTGTGTAATTGCAAATCCAATTAGATCCAGAAATATTCTCTGTGGGGGAAAAAATGAATTTTTCACTATATACCTGCCTGATTTAACATTTAGTGCTTACTTATATTTGGCAGTTTTCTGCTATTCAGTAAAATACTGTATTAAACTTAAATATATCACATTTCTAACTACAAATGTTTACCCCTCTACCAAGTTATTAAGTATTCTTTCATTACATTTTCTTTGATGCTGGATAGAAAAAGAAATGAGCTTTCCACTACAAATCCATGGAGGATAAAATTCTAAGAAAAACGTTTCTGTTTGAGTTTAATGTCACTTCAAAGATAAGAAAGTCTTCAATGAATTCTATACATCTATACAAAGAAAAAAAACACACACACACACAAGCAGTACTGTTGGGCGCTGTTACATACCAAACTGGGCTTATGCTGTGAAATGAGGAAAACTTCATTTCACTATTTTATTTGCTTCTAGAACATTGGCGACAGGACAGGCATAACTACCTCTGGAGAGTGACAGCATCGCCATTCCTCCAATGTTTACCTTAGGAAACATCCAACAAAACCAAGTCCAAAAAAAAAAAAAAAAAACCATTGATTCTTTATATGTGCCCTTTATTGTTTTTTCTCTCCTGCCTCTCCTTGCTTATATAACTATCTCATTAAACATGAGTTTATAATGTTTTATTCCCTTCAAGCAGAAAATAAAATCAGTCAAACAAAAAACCCCTAAAAGTAAAATAAATAAAATGGCACAGTATAAATGAAATGTTAGCTTCAGTGTCAACAGAAAGCTAAGATACAAGCAAGGTTCACAGATGCTAAATACTAGATATTTATATTTGACAGTCACGAACTGACAGCCCATGAGCCAAATCTGGCCTATGCCTATTTCCATACAGGTCATGAACTAAAATTGGTTTTGAATTTTTAACTATCTGGGATTAAAAAAAAAAAACTATCCCATTACAAGTAAAAACTGTATGAATTCCAAATTCAGGGTCCACAGGTAAAGTTCCATTGGAACACAATGGAAACTGGTACTCATTGGAAACCTGCTGCAAACACAAAGTCAAGTGCTCCAATAGAGGCCTAAAGGTCAGCAAAACCTACAATGCCCACCATTTCCCCTTCCTTAAAGGATAAGGAGTAAAGTGAAGGACAATTCAAATCAAAATCTAACATCCATCAAGAGAGAGACATGAACTCACGCCCTGGGCTTTCACTCAGGAGACAGAAGGCATCAGTACTAGTATCGGAGGCTTGCAAGTGCTAGGTAACACACAGCTGATGTTCTGAGAATCTGTGATATTACGCACTGTGTTATCTCACTGTGATAAATGTTCTAAATACATTAAGACACACTTTAAAAAATGGGGGAGGGAGATGGGGGAAAGCACTAAAAAAACTAAAAGGGCAAAATCAATTATAATTACATTTTTCTTTAGCCCAATATGTCCAAAATATTATGATAGAACATATAATCAATATAAAGTTATTAGTGAGTTTCATTGTATTTTGGTAGTAAGTATTCAAAGTTTAATGTATATTTGATACTCACATCCCATCTCAATTAATAAAGGTGTATTTCAAGCATTCAAAAATCACATATGGCTACCATACTGGACAACACTGCTAAATGTCGTCTCATTTAATCCTTAGAACAATGCTCTGAGGTAAGGACAATTATTTTGGCCACACAGGTAGTAAAAGGTGGTTTTCAGGGTTCAATTTGACGGTGGTTCTAGAGCCTCCATCTGGCCATTATCTGTCAAATAGCACACTTATTCCTTTTGAAATATTAGACCATACAAAATTTCATATTCCCTCCCTGCCCACCCTTTTGTGTTAGTATTTGTACACTCTTGTGTTAGTATTTGGACATACCCACTCACTCTTCCATCTTTTCTGTCTATCCATGTTGTCATTACCTCAAGCCCCTCTTCAGTCCATAGACGTTCATCCCTCTACAACCTCACAGGCTCCTGTGCAGCATACATAGCTCTATGCCCATTCCCATGCCCATGGCAGATCCAGCAAGTTCATCTACTCTCTATTCCAGTAAACCCACACATGACCTGAAACCATCAACACAGCACTCAGAGTAACCTCTACCATCAACCTAAGCTGGCACATGAAATGAAATTTACCGTTTCCCTATGAAGAACACAGGGACAAGAACTGTGTGTGGTTACCAATTTACGGCACCCTGTATTGTGCCATATATAATTTGGTACTAAATAAATGTTTGGAATTCTCAAAATAGCAAATGTCCTGTCTTAACTGTATTCTTGAGGAGATTCAACACATAGTTCAGTGAAATTTAAATTTACAATACTAAATCATTTCTGCTGACTGCATTTTCATGAATGTTGATTCCTAACGTCATCCTGCCAAAAGGAAGCTACCAGGTGCTGTTAGAATAATGCTTTCCCAGTTTATTTCTAAGTTCTTTACCACTCTGGTTTTTAGATCTTAATTCGTGATTCACTTCTTCAGCACAAATGACCTACAGACCTGTCCACTACCTCCCTACTTGAGTCCTTTCACCAAATCTTCTTTGACCCATTTCATTCTGAATCTTAGTAAGGGAAGTAAGCCATGCTTTCCCCTAAGGGAAGTGAAGAGTAGAAGAGGCAGAGCAAGACCAGGCCTTGCTATAATTCCTTCTCCTTAAGTTTTGACATTGTACCTTTGGTAAATGATCACCTCAGACCAAGTGATGAGGAGTTATAATAATTCCACTTCTTGTGCCTATAATGGGTTTCTTCCTTAGACTTTTCCCTTACAAATCACTCATTGGTTTTTATTTTCCCAATCTAAAAGCAATTAGTCTTAGCCTGAGACCAAATAACTTCTTTTTGGCAAAAGAACAAAGAAATAAATAACATCACAAAAATAAATATTGCATCCCTCAAGCTATTAGTGAGATACCTACCAATATTAACAGCCCCTTTCTGTGTTGCCTCTCCCAAATACAAATAAAAATCTCAGCCCTTGAATTCCAATATCTACAACAAAGAAGGGACCCAAGGTAAGTAACCACTAGTGCGTATCTTCAAATCTATGTTTTCTGTGTTTTCCAATGTGACCCTATTTTAAACATTTATCCCCACTTGCTATAAATAGATAACTATTCTATACCATTTAGAATCAGGCAGAAAACTAGGGCAAAGGTTGTCTAACACCAGATTTCAGCTTTACTTTTTATCTGAGGTTCATACCTCAAACTATCTCTTACCCTATTCATTCTTGCTCACATGGAATAAAAAAAGCACAGGTGTTTTGTTAAGGATAATTCACTCACTTGTGCTCCAGATCACACCTCTTTTTATTCATGACATATCCATCTGTCTTTACATCAATCATATTTGTCTCCCCACTGTGCCCTTTTAAGAAATCATCCACCTCTCTTTCCAACTATCAAGTTTCTGCAACAAGCACGATACATTTTCTGCTTATACTTTTCTCACCACTCATTCATTACTGAATATGTGACTTTTATACCCAACACTCTACTTAAAACCATTCACTTGATGGTCACTAATACTTCTTTTACTAACCTCATTTCTACTTCGATCTTCTGGCATATGAAACCCCACCTCCATAAACCATAAGCCACTGTTAAGTATAAGAAGGCACAAAGAAGTGGGAAGATGTTCCATGCTCATGACTTGGAAGAATTACCACTGTTACATACCCGTATCTTACCCAAAGCAATACAATATTCATCAAGGATCTATTGGCATTTTTCAAAGAAACAGAACAAACATCATTGAAATTCACATAGAAACACACACACCAAAAAAGATAAATAAATAATAACAGTCAAAACAGTACTGACAAAAAAGTAAAAGAGTGGTGGTGTCACACTCCCAGATCCAAATTGTACTACAAAGATACAGTAATCAAAGCAGTATGGTATTGGAACAAATAAAGATACTCAGACCTATGGAGTAGAATTAAGAATTCAGAAATAAACCCACACATCTATAGACAGTTAATAACAAAAGAGCCAAGCGCATATACAAGAGAAAGGAGAATCTTTTCAAAAAATCGGGCTGGGAAAAGAGCTACAGCCAGGCACAGTGGATGTGGTGGCATGCACCTATAATCCCAGCTACCTGGGAAGCTGAGGCTGGGGATTGCTTGAGTCTGTGGTATCCCGGGCAATGAGAGCCTGTGGTTCCATGGGCAAATACCGAGACCTAGTCTCAAGAAAAAAAAAAAAAAAAA
>PVHY01027088.1:0-16654 GCA_004024945.1 Uropsilus gracilis
GTAGAAGAGATTTAAATTTAGGTAATTGATTCAAGAGCCCACCCAGCACTAACCAGGCACCCGGTACAGATGAGTACATTGATGGTTTAGTCCTATGTGGCACCAACAAAAAGAAACTCAAGTTTTAATTCCCAAACAAAGCTTCGTGCAAGCAATTTTTCTCAGCGTCGAGGAAACAAGGGCAGCAGCAGGTTGTCCTGACAGTGACAGACGGACCTGGCTGACGCAGGTCACAGAGGGGACTCAAGTTCAGCTATAATGGGCCGTTTTAAATGCAAATGTCACCCAAAAGATGTCAGGGTCTAGATGATTTCATCCATCCCTAATGGAACGCATGACCTTCTAAAACAGTCCTTCTCCCTGATCTGTGGCGAAGGCTCATCATCCCAAGCCACATCTGTTGCCTTCGGGATGTTACCAGAGAGGAACATAGGGGCCAAGCTCACCTTTAGCAGCCATGCCCTGCTGAGCACATGGTCCACTGTGGCCGGCATGGTCAAGGAGAGGCCTGGACCACCTGGACAGAAGCTCTGTCCTGAAGGTCAAGTGGACTGTATTAGGTCAAAGAGGGAGCTAGGAGACGTCTGGCCTGATGACCTTGAGGTCTTCAGAGACCTAGAGGATAAGCTCTAGAAATACCTCCGGAGGAAGGGCCGCTGGGAAATCACCCAGGCTTAGCTGCAGAGGTTCACGATGCAGCACTAACTTTGTGTCCGTTTGTTATTAAAAGTGACACTCCGAGCCTGCCCCAGCCCAGTGCCCTGTGCTCTGACCTGCATGACCTCTGGAGCGTTAAACTAGGCTGTTTTCTGTTTCTGTCTCTGTTCTTCCCTGGGGGCGGGGCGGGGGGGGCACTGGGGTGGGGAAACTGGTGCTAAAAGCGTTTTTTGAAAAAACATCAAGTCCGTGTGTCGGTGTCGTGAGCTTGGCGACCTGATCTGAGCGGTCTCACCTGGTTTCCCCGGAGACAGATGAGACAGTCCAGGAGACAGAGAAGAGGAAACGGACTCAGGCCTGCGGGGCTTCCCCAAGTCCACAGAGCTGACCCGTAGGCAGCTTTGCAACCCGTTCAGTCTGCGTCCACGGACTGTGCGTAGCCACAAGATCCGCTGCCACCGGCTGCTTCTCCGTGCGCAGGGAAGCCCCGCTGAGAGCTGCCTGCGCAACCAGGTTTCCCCGAAAACGCATTTGCCCAGAACCTCAGCAGGAGACCTGACTTTGCAGGTGGAATCGAGCTGAGATGAGGCCACACTGGGTTGGGGCAGGTCCTCGTCCAATCACTGACGTCCTTCTAAGAGGGAACCCTGGACACAGAGACATCTGCGCGCAGGGCGAGGCCACGTGACAGTGCAGGCGGGATTGGCTCCAAGTCAAGGGTGACTGCCAACTACCAGGTCCCAGAAAGGCCGGGAAGGAACCTCCCTTCGCATGTCCCAGAGAACATGGCCCTGCCCACACCTTAGTTCCCAACTTTAGCCTCCACAAGTGTGGAAACAGCACACTTCCGGCGCTGGAATTCTGCCTGTGTGGGGCGGGCAGGCCTTGCTCGCTTTACAGTCTCGCAGGTCTCGCGAGATTTGGGAGGTTCCCGCCCATCAGGGTCAGGGGGGTCGAATGGCACCGGGTCCTGCTGTAGGTGCCACCTTTGGGGCATTCTTGAAATCCTCCCAACTTCTTCATGGTTAATGTTACAGTGATGCGTGAGCGTGGATGTTGCGATGTGGTTGTCTTGGAGCCACTGCGGGTGTGGTGGAAATAGCGGGGAACTGGCTGGGCATGGTGGTGCGTGCCTGTAAGCGGCAGCCTAGGAAGCCGCGGCCAGGGCCAGGGATCGCGGTTCGAGTCCTGCCGGGGGCACCTAGTCCCTAGCGAGACCTAGTCCCCAAAAAATATCTGGGCGTGGTGGCACGTGTCTGAAATCCCAGCTACCTGGGAGGCTGAGGCTGGGGATGGCTTGAGTCCGTGGTACCCCGGGCAACGAGAGCCTGCGGTTCCATGGGCAAAAATAGTGAGCCCTAGTCTAAAAAAAAAAAAAAAAAAAAAAAAAAAAAAAAAAAAAAAAAAAAAAAAGAATAGGGGGAACAAGAATGGGCATAGGGCGTTGAAGGGATGTTTGTGTTATCAGGCAGCATCGCATCTACAGAAAATCTTTCCTGAAAGGAAGTGTCCATAGCGGCACACCTTATTATTGTCTTATTTTAAGAAATTGCCAAGCAACTGGGCGCCATGGTACATGCCTGTAGTCCAAGCGCTTGGGAGGCAAGAGGCTTGGGATCGCTAAAGTTCGCAGGTTCAAGACTACCCCGGGCAACAGACCTGGTCTCGAAAAAGCATTCATGCGCAGTGGCATGCTCCTGTAATCCCAGCTACCTGGGAGGCTGAGGCTGGGGGTCGCTTGAGTCCATGGGATTGGGACTACCCTGGGCAACATAACGAGACCTAGTTTCAAAAAGAAAAACAAAGTGCCAAGCACCCCCATCTTCAACTCCCACTTATACCCCCCTTATCAATCAGCAGTCATCAACAAAGGGGGCCCATCCACCAGCCAACAATAGGCCAGAAGACCCTCAAATAATGTGATTTATCGAGCATGGTTTCTTGTTAAACCATTGATGAGAAAGAAAAAAAAATCCCAGCCATTGTTTGATACCGGGTGGGAAAAACAGACAAAATGAATAACCAAACTTGCAAAGGGGAGCAGCTGACCCTTTAAAGCCAGTCACACACCAGGTTCTTCCCAGCCCGCGCATGCAGTAGCAAGATCACATAAACCTTAAGAGGGAGGCAGAAACAAATTTACTTAATAAAAGACAAATGAGACAAGAGTCCCCAAGGGGTACAAGGGAACCCCTTCGGCAATCTAACCACGCAGTACAACTCTAGTCCAAAGCACACATGGCTGCAACAACCATGTGTGGCCACAAAATGGTGACCACCCCACCTTAAGCCGGATGAAGGAGTTAAGATGGCATCACCCCTTCTTCAAAGACACAGCTCCACTCACTCCACGCCAGAGAAAGCCAAGAGGGCATGGACAACTCTTCTCCCAAAGCAGGAGATTCAAATCCAATGAGGAAGACCAGGATGGCGTCATCAGTTCTTCTCCAAAAGGCACAGCTCTGGCATTCTTTCAGCTCGAGCTCCACAGTGGACGAGCATCAGCAAGACTCAGTCAATACAGCAACACAGCAAGCACTTCAGGCGTCTCATGTTGAAAAGGGCAACACAGCAAACTCTCCTCAGTTCTCCAGAAGCTCACACAGGGCACAAGTTTCTCCAACATGCTTCTCTGGGCTCCTCAAGGGCCCAGGCTGGGGATGGAAGCCCACAGTTTGGCTTTCTTCCCTGCTTTGCTGGCCCACGTGGCAGAAGCAGCTCTGAGACCTCCAGCCTCCCTCCTGCTCCTCTCTGCTCCTTACTTCTCCATTCTCTTCTCCATTCTCTTCTGTACTCTTCTGTTCTCTTCTCTTCTGTTCTCTTCTCTTCTGTTCTCTACTATTCTCAGTTCTTTTCTCTACTGTTCTGTCCCTTTCTTCCCTCTCTGTTATCTCCTGTTCCATATCTTTTATTCTCTGTCCCCTCCCTGATCCTTTAATCCTCTTTTCTCTTGAGAAGGCTTAACTTCTCTTCTAATCTCCACCCACCAATGCTAACAATAGCTCTTTTAATGCATCAACACCAGTACTGGGGGTCACAGCCCCCTAACATGTTGACAAGGTTTCCTTCCACATTGTTTCCATTACATTGCAGTTTCTGAATCTACTGGCCAGAGCAAGTGAGAACGAACCATGCAGTTCACTGGGAGGTCATGTGCCATCTTAAGTCATAAAGTATTGTAAATTCAAGCATGTGCGTTGTTTTCTTTTAGAATATAATGGTGTTGCACCTTAACTAGTATAGTGTAAACATAAGCTTTGTATGTCCTGGGAAACCCCAAAATTTCTGCAGCTTACTTGATTGTGAGATGCATGTATTGTGGTGTGGTGGCCTGGAACCCACCCTGGGGGGTCATAAAGGTGGGCCCCGGGAAGCCAGGACTACCTGCAAGCTGTCTCCCACCCAGATGGAGCTTCTGTGATCCCTGGAACCAGGGCCCTGGAGCTAGATTGACAGATATCTCACTGTCCTTTCCCGGGACCAGCAGTGGGGGGGGAAGGTTTTGCTGAGTAACTGTTTCCTCATGAGGTGAAAACCCTCCCTCTCCCATCCAAGAAGCTCAACACTCAAAACTCTTCCATGTGTTTTTAAATGATCCTTTTCCTTCCGTGCATTAAAATTGTCCAAATCTTAAGATCAGGTTTCACCCCTGTCACCCTGACTACATGTAAATGAACAGGTATCTTCTCAAGTCAAAAGCAATAAAAAGTGGAGGAAATGTAGGAAGGGGGGTAGAAAAGTACCCAGTTGTCTCTTTATTCATTCAGCCAGCAAACATTTGTTGGTCAGGATCCGGGACTGTAATCATGAATGACAACCCACCTGGCCCCTTTTGTGGCCATGAGACCCTCCTGTTAGGAGTACAATTACATTACAGCCGGAGATACAGCCGGAGAGATGCTTTGGGCTGATATGGGTAAAATATCCTAGAGCCCCAAACGTCAGAGCTATAAACAAACCCAACCTGGTGAATCTGGGAAGGTTTCAGACAGAACTGGAAATTTGTGTTTAAAAAAAAACACTTAAACTATACACACACACACACACACACACACACACACACACACACACATATATATATATTTAATTGGTAATAAGCACCCAAGGATATTGGATTTGTTTGTCAGGGCCAGGGCATCACAAACGGGGTGGCTGAGAAGGATCAGGTGTCATGGGTCTGGAACTGTGCGTCCCAGGTCAAGGTGTCTGTAGGATTGCTGCATCCCGCTGACAATTGCTCCAGCCTCTCTCCTGGCTTCTGGTGACTCATGAAGAGTCTCCTGCCTTCATGTGCAAATTGTGCTCTTGCCACGTACCTGCCATGGTCCAAACTTCCCCTCTGTGTGAGGACACACGTCACATGGGATTAAGAGCCTGTGCTATGGCATGACTTCATCTTAACCAATTTCAATTGCCATGACCTTGTTTCCAAATAAGGTCACATTTTGAGACATTGAAGGCAGACAGAATTCAATTCCTAACAGTTACTCAGTGTAAATCTCTTTTCCTTTACTGTTCCCAAGCCTCAGGCTACCTTCTCCAGAGGCCACCAGCACCCCTTGTTACTGGCTGTTCTTCAGGGTTCTCTGCGCATTCCCCACTATCAGTGTTCTTCCCTCGCACAAAGTCTAGTTGCCACATGCCGCTCCCTCCTTATCCCCCTTGACAATCTTCCTGTGGAATTTTCCATATCTGCCTCGACGGATCTTCCTTATTCCTTTCCGCGGCTGTTCACTAAACTCTAATTTACTTAAGCGGTCTCTATGAATAGACATTTAGATGGTCCCCAGACTCCTGCTACTACAAACAATGCCACAACGTGTATTCTTGGGCACACCGCATTTTGCAGGAAGCCTAAGTTCATCTATTAATACCTGGAAGTGGAAGTGCTCAGCCAAGTCCCTCTCCAAGGGGGTCAGGGAAGGTCAGTCAGCCTTGGCCGTCATGTCACACTGAGTGTCCCCCACATTCTCATCAAAGCCCGTTAGTTAGCGTTCTGATCTCTGCCAAGCTGATATTTCCCCTCGTACTTTCCATTTGCATTTCCATCACTGGGAGCATAATCGAGCATCTTTTCGTGTGTTTCGGAGACATTTGGAATCTTTCTTTGGAACATTCTGTACTTAATCCTTTCCCCGCTTTTTTCTTCTTCTGTGACTGAGGAGGGATGAAAAGGACTTTTGCAGATGCAGAAAAGGGAATTCTGAAACAGGTGCCAGGTCATCGCTGGGTACAGGAAGGTGAGGACTGGAGTTGAAAAGGGGCTTCCCCCCCTCCTCTCTCCTGCCTGGGGATTTCTAGCCCAGTCATCTCTGCCCCTCTGGCCAAGCAGAGACCAGCTCAGGACCAAGGAGAAGCCTGGAAATTTGATTCTGGGTTCAGCCCTGAAATTTGAGCTTGTGCTGCACTAGAATGAGCTGCCAAGAGCTGCGCTCTTCTGCGCCTGTTTGTTTGTTTAAGATTTACTTACTTTTGATATCATACAACACCACTTGTATGGTTGTTTGACCCCTTGGAGATGCCCCCCCCAAACCCCTCCAGTCGCTCTGTCTCCTTTCTCATTACTGTTCACTGGTCCATGTTTAGTCCTTTAGTCTCTTCTTTTCCTGGAGCTTGTCCTTTTCCTGGGTGAGGATCTGTGTTCCTGGGGCACAGTAGACCAGGGTGCTGACTACAAGCCCCCTTGTGCAGGCACCTGAGGGTGGGGACACATATAGTAGGAGCCTCCTTGCATGTCCTGGTAATAGGCTGGGGAGAAAGAGGAAGCCTGGAACAGACACATAGCTCAGAAATGCTAAGAGGAGCCGGGCATGGCGGC
This sequence comes from Uropsilus gracilis, assembly GCA_004024945.1. NCBI lineage: Eukaryota > Metazoa > Chordata > Mammalia > Eulipotyphla > Talpidae > Uropsilus > Uropsilus gracilis. The sequence continues at coordinate 6,476 of PVHY01027088.1, forward strand.
ACGTGCCTGTAAATGGCAGCCTAGGAAGCCATGGCAGGGACCAGGGATTGTGGTTCAAGTCCCGCCCAGGGCAATGTAACAAGACCTAATTCCAAAAAAATAGCTGGGCGTGGTGGCACACACCTGTAATCCCAGCTAGCTGGGAAGCTGAGGCTGGGGATGGCTTGAGTTCATGGTACTCCAGGCAACATGAGCCTGCGGTTCCACAGGGGAAAATGGCAAGACCTAGTCTCAAAAAAAAAAGAAAGAGAGTGAGAGAGAGAGAGAGGGAAGAGAGAGAGAGAAAGAGAGAGAGAAAGGAGGAAGGAAGGAAGGAAGGAAGGAAGGAAGGAAGGAAGGAAGGAAGAAAGAAAGAAAGAAAGAAAGAAAGAAAGAAAGAAAGAAAGAAAGAAAGAAAGAAAGAAAGAAAGAAAGAAAGAAAGAAAGAAAGAAAGAAAGAAAGAAAGAAAGAAAGAAAGAAAGAAAGAGATGCTAAGAGGCCAGGCTCAGAAATTTTTCCCTAGGACACGCTGCGCGCTTGTGCTGGTCTTCCGTCTTTTTGCGCCTGACCAGAGCTGTGCTGAGTTCAGATCCAAATGAATGAACATTTCTGTCTACATTATTCGCCTTGGCATCACCTTCCAGGAGGGTGGAGGACAAAGGAAGGGCCAGGGAGGTGCTTTCCTGTCCTCTGCTGTCACGGGATTTACACTCTGAGGACTAAGTCGATAGTTCTACACATCCTCTGCTGTGTCCGGAAGGCTGATGACGCGGCTTCCAGGGAACCAGGCAAACTCTGCCTTTCCAGACTTCTACCCTTGGGGGATTTATCGGGCCCTTGCCAGTGTAAATCCATGAGCTAGATCTGTACAGGTTTCAGACAGATGAGGTGACCTGTGTCTTCCAAAAGGCTCTTAGAGTCTCATTAAGGAAGAAGACTGCTGTGATGGTTCATTTTATGTTTCAACTGGGCTGGGTTGCAACGGACCAATGTTTAGTCAAACATTATTCTGGACGTTTCTGTAAAGCTGGTTTTTGAATGAGGTTAAGGGTTAAATCTTTAAGTACAACAGAGAACCCTCTGTCATGTGGGGGAACCTCATCTGACATGACCCTTCCAAGTTGAAGATCTTAATAGAACAAGAGCTGAGACTGCGTGGAGAAAGTCTTGCCAGCAGACAACTTCTGACTCAGACCATAACTGTTCCCTGGGTCCCTACCCAGCTTGCCTGCTCTGCAGATCTGAGATTTGTGCAGGTCAGTTCCTAAATCTCTCATCCCCATCTTTCTATCTATCTATCTATCTATCTATCTATCTATCTATCTATCTATCTATCTATCTATCTATCTATCTATCTATCTATCTATCTATCTATCTATCTATCTATCTATCTAAATTTATAAACAATTGACCCACATAAGTCTCAAATCTGTACATCCACATGTATAGAGAGAAAGGAAAATACATAGACTGTGTGTGCATATATTTAGAGAGAAAGACTATTAACATACATAATATATATGTGGGGTGAGAGACAGAGAGAGCGAGCATTCTATACACAACACATACTATTGGTCCTATTTCCTCAGCAAACCTTGGTCAGTACAAGTGTTAAGAGTTGTGTGGCCCTCGTCACACAACTTCTGACTTATCACAGGACATGAGATGCTGAGGGGAGGAGGCAGTGAGAGTCCCAGGGAGCCTTGGAGCAGGAGCTGGAGACCTGTGAGCAGGAATGTGAAGCAAGGTCAAGTTTAAAGAGGAAGAAGAAGGTGCACCCTGCTGGTAGGTGAATGGTGCAAGCAAAAGTGTAGAGCTTGGCCCAAGCAGCACATGCTCCTGGAGACTCAGCTATGTGCCGTGGCAGCTGTCAAAGTCACGAAAGGACACTTATTAATGCAAATATGTGTTTAATGCTTGTTTTTCCCTTGAGGCTACAAAGCTGGTGCTTGGAGGCGGGGGAACATATGTATTAGCTAGATCTGTTAACATAAGTTGTTGAATAATATTTGTGGAATGAACGATTTCTCTTTGCCCTCCTATTGAATTATAATCTAGGGCAAATTAATTTCCTACCTTGTTGCAAAAGGGGTCAAGAAATTAGCAATGATGGTTATGAGAATTACTTTTTTTCCCAATGGGGAAATAATTGCATTACTTTCCATTTCAAAACACATTCGTTAGCTAGGACATGGAAGCAGCCTAAATCGCCTTCAATAAAGTCAATCAAAAAGATGTGATGCGCACACACCACGGGACATCACATGAGAGGATAAGGTACAGCCATGTTCTAGAAAATGGAAACATGTGAAAAGATAGCATGCAACAAAGCAAGTCAGGACAATAAAGACAAATATTGTGCTTTCATGTAACAGACAATCCAACAAGATGCACCACTTTCAGAGACTAGTGAATTCAACAGGCACCCTGAGAGCCCTGAGGTTCAGAGGGAGGAGGGGGGGATAAGGGGTCACAGGAATGGGGGTGGGGAGAGTTCAATACTTTCCAAGTTCAACATCTTCGGTACCTACCTCCCTCTCAAGTTGACATTCCCTCTCTCAACTCTATTGACTCACTGGTTTATCATCTCACTTGCTCTTTATTCTGTAAATGCTTCTGTCGCTGTTGGTGCCATAACAGTAGGTGAAATTCAATTCAAAATATGTAACAACTGGAGCCACCCACTCACCAAGCCTTCATCTGCCAAGGGAATCTTCAAAGGAACTGAGAGCTAAGTGGTTCTCACATAAAATTCCCAGCTTCAGGCACAGGTCAGAAAGCACAATCAAATGTGTTTATAACACCAAGCACACCTTCCGTAAACAAGATTAAGAGCAAAGGGAACTATTATTATGAATCCAATCATAGCTGCAGCCTGTTGGGGATGAAGCAATATGAAAATAAGTTCAGTTCAGGGAGGAAAAGTTTTCTGAGGATGCAAACAGATTGAGTTGCCTCTAGAACGTTGCAGTTTGTGAATGTCAGTCTGAGGAGTTTGCACGGAGGAAAGCCACCTGCACGTGGGATTTCCAAACTCCCTCGTCATAAGAGGACACACGACACAGAGCATGGCCAGGGTCATCTTGTCCACCTGGCCCCTTCTTGCCAGCTCTAGGAAAAAACATTTTATATACAGAGGGACCTCTGAGCAGAAGATGATAAAGCCCGATAGGTAGTAAATGCCATGCAAGCATCATTCATGCAAGACACAAGGATTGTGCAAAGGTCCCAATCATTGCAAATATCAATATTTTATGAAACCTCACAGAGTCCATGACAGGGGGATCCTACAGATATTCAGCTTGTATCACTTCTGCTGGGGAATTAGAGTCACACATAGACTTCTCTTATTAGAAATTGCTGGGTGGGGTGGCACACACCTATACAATTCAAGCTCTGGGAGGCAAGAGGCCCAGGATCACTTGAGTTGCAGATTTGAACCTACCCAGGACAACATAGCGAGACCTGGTCTCAAAAAAGCAGCCAGGTGCAGTGGTGGACATCTGTAATGCCAGCTACCTGGGAAGCTGAGACTGGGGATTACTTGAGTCTGTGGTACCCCGGGCAACCTGAGTCTGTGGTTCCACAGGCAAAGATAGTGAGACCTAGTCTCAAAAAATAAATAAATAAAATAAAATCATAAACAAAGCACTTGAGGTGCATAGCCCAGAGATGAGATGTGCTTGAAGGCACTGAAGTCACTGTGAGCATGAAATGGGATCTATTATTACTTTTGTCATGTTGTCAGATCTTCCCTTGCGTGTTGAGCTGGGACCCTCCTATTCATTGAGCAACTACTCCCATGTGTGAGGGACTGAACAACAGGGTATGTTAGCCAGACAGGGAGCGTCCCTGCCTCCTGGGAACATCTAGCTGCTCTGAGGAAGTGTTGTAGATTCAAAACTTTGCCGCCTGTGCCATCTCTGTGCCACTTCTTGGCTGTTGGACACACAACCTTTTGTTGTTGTGTTTTCAGGACATGTTCTCCTTTCGCCTTCCCAGGCTGGTGAACAAACCCCTGGGCTCATTTCTCCAGAATCGTTGCCATTTTATGCAAATGGTCTGTTAAATTTCAAGGGCTCTCTTCATTTCTTTCCTTAGACCCCTCTGGAGACTCAGCTTCCTCTATTTAGGGATTTTATTCTGAGTTGCTGTTTGTGTTTCAAGATCACATTGTTTTCCCAGGCAGCAACTCTGCACCGAAGCAGGCTAAACTGGTTTCCTTTTTATCACTTTTCACCAACAAAAAGGAGCATTATTCTTAATCAATTGAGAGGAATAACTAACACCATTGCCTTTATATTTGGATTTCTTTCATGTGAATAACTGTGAAGTACACAAATAATATATAAATGTGTCCTTGTTTGGAAATGTGTTTTAAATTTTAAGCTCATGTGTGCATGACACATTCCAACAAGACTACATTAGGAGGCGGGGCATGATGGCGTGTGTTTGTAAGCAACAGCTTATGGAGTCGCGGCAGGGTCTGGGGATTGCGGTTCGAGTCCTGCCCAGGGCAACACAGCGAGACCTAGTCACAAAAAATAGCTGGGCATGGTGGCGCACGCCTATAATCCCAGCTACCTGGGAAACTGGGGTTGGGGATTGCTTGAGTCTTTGGTACCCCGGGCAATGTGAGCCTGCGGTTCCACGGGCAAAAATAGCAAGACCTCATCTCAAAAAAAAAAAAAAAAAAAAAGACTACATTAGGCTTGAGCAGCCTTGAGAATTATTCTTATCCCCTGTAAATTAGACCTTAATCCGTGTGCACCTGGGAGAAATCTGTAATTTTCCAAAATCCCTTTGTTTTGCCAGATCCGTTTACGAATGGGTCCCTCCCTGCTGTCCCAGACCGTTGCTGGGCACCACAAGTCAGCACCAACTGCAGCAGGCAGTGTTTGCCCTCTGAACTTGGCCATGACCTGGTCAGGCAGCCGGCTCCCTCGGGGACAGGTCTGGTGACTGCCCCTGGGAGTCCACAGAATCTGCCAGGCCCACAGCACTTGGTGGCTAAAGTTAGAGGCAGCCCCCGTGCAAAGAGCAGGTGGGGCTAGAGACAAAGAAGGCCAAGCCAGGAGACCAGTGGGAGCATTTCTTTTCAGTTTTCCTTTTTGTCAATGTAAAGGGCAGAACTAGAGTTTGTGGTCAGAATTTTTAAAAATATACTATTTCCGTTTGAATTACAAAAGCAACACATAGGCACTCTATAAAAGCTGGAAAATACAAACGGCAAAGAAAAAAGGAAAATTTCCTACGTGGGTGGAAACTAGAAGGAGACCATATTAATGTGGTTTTGGAGAAGAGCTTGCTAATAATTAGCTCCTGGTCACCCGCAGTATTTACAGAGCAGGAGCCGGAGGGCTGGCCTCGAAATGACCTTCCTGCTCTGGTCTGCAACCAGCCGGGCGTCACTCCAGGTTTTCGAGCAGCACATCCCTTTGCCTCCACTGCTGCTTGCACTCAGCATGGGAGGGCAACATGAAGCAGGCCTGTGCTTCTGCAGAAAAAGCTGGTCCCAGGAAGGGACTGCCACATCTGTTTGTTCATTTATTCATTCGTGTGTTCATTCATCCATGGTTGGTTTTAATGTTTATTGAGTGACCACTGTGGACTGGGCACCATGCCGGGTTTGGGGGTGTCTGTGAAGGACACAGACTCTAGATTCCTACATGGATGTTGAAGTTATGCAACAAGAATTCAATTCCAAGTGTCAACTCCAAGAAGGAAAAGAAGTCCTGGCCCAGAAGGCAGGGAGGGAGGCATTAAGGATATCACCTGAGAGCTGAGCCTTGAAGGGCATGGTATATCAGCTGGGCAGGAAGAGGGATGAGACCCTCCCTCTGCCCTCCCACAGCAGGGGTGAAGGTCAGTGTCAAGGAACCCTGAGGTAACAGATAAACTGGCTGCCCTGACCATGCAGATCTGAGAGTGTCTCTACGGGGCTGGAAGCTTCACCCAAGAGTAAAAGGAATAGTTGGCAGAATTTTGAGCAGAGGAGTGACCTGTTGGAGTTGTGTTTTTAGGAAATCATCTGACTGCCCCCTGGAGAATACCTTGCAGGAAGGCAAGAGCAGAGGTCAGGAGAATAGGGAAGAGGCTGACATGAACACTTACATGAGACATGATGGACTGGGGCTAGAGGGGGATGGTATTAAAGGAAATTGGGTTTGATTGACTATATGACTACATTCTTGGCTTTTTGCCTGCATGAATGCATTCAATCCCCACAAACTAAGATGCTGGCACCATGATTTTGCTGTTTCAAAGAGAACACTAAGGCTCAGAGGAGTTAAGAAAATTGCCCAACGGCACACAGCTAGAGTGGAGAGCCAGGGTTTGAACCTGGGCACTGCAGGTGTGGAACTGGCAGGCTTAATTACCATCTCCAGCCAGGCATGGTGGTGCGTGCCTGTAGTCCAAGCACTGGGAGGCAAAAGGCCTGGGACCGCTTGAGTTTGCAGGTTTGAGACTACCCCAGGCAACATAGCAAGACCTGGTCTTGAAAAAGCAGCCGGGCACAGTGGCGGGCACCTGTAATCCCAACAATCTGAGAGACTGAGGCTGGGGATTGCTTGAGTCCATGGGATGAGGACTACCCTGGGCAACAAAGCAAGACCCAGTCTCAAAAAATAAATAAATAAATAACACCATCTCCACTGGAGAGAAGTAAATAGATTCAAAACTACATAAGAGTGAGAATCAACAAAACTGGGTCCTTGATTGGATGGTTTCACGTGTGACCCCAGCTAGGTGACTGGCTGTTATTACGATTGGGGCAGCGACATCAAAATAATAATGTGTTATAAGCACTGCTTCATGGGAGAAATGTGGCAGTTCAGTTTCTGCTAAAGTAATATTAAGAGCGAACTCTTGGGTGAGCCTGTCTATATGCCAGGCATTCTTCTAAGATGGCCTGGCATCAATTCACTTCATCCTCACAAGGACCCTGAGGCGGTGCCAGCGGTGCCATCCTGAAGCTGTTCCATATGAATGTCTCTGCCCCCTCTGGAGTTCAGATGCTGAACTCCCAACCCGAAAGGTGATGGCATTAGCAGGAGGGGCTGTTGGGAGGTGCTTTGATCATGAGGGTGGAGTCCCGGCAAACAGGACCAGTACCCTTGAAAGACACTCCAGAGAAGCCTCTCACCATCTGAGGAAGCAGAGAGAAGGGGCCGGAGGCCAGCCAGGGGAGGCCTTCCACCGGATCCTTGACTGGCTGGCACCCTGACCTGGGGCTTCTAATCTCCAGGGCCGCGATCAGTAAACTGTCGGTGTTAAACGCCCACCCTGATGTTTCCTTACAGCAGCCAGAAGAGGCTAATCCCTAACGCACAGCCCAGCTCCTGAGGAGCAGAGAGCACAAGTAACAGCCCCAAGGTCACAGAGCAAGGTGTCAGGGCCAGGCCGTCCACCCGCGGGTGGGCTCGCCACTCAGGTGGGCAGCTTCCCAATCTGCTCAGGGCAGGGCTCGCCAAAGTGACCTGCTTCTCTGAGGGGCAGCCCAGAGCATCTGGCTCCTCAGCGACCCTGTGAACAGGAGTTGTAGGACAGAGAGCAGCTCTGGGACACTGGGATAATAGCTGGGCATGGTGGCGTGCACCTTTAAGCGGCAGCCTAGGAAGCCACGGCCGGGGCAGGGATCGTGGTTTGAGTCCCACCGGGGGCATGTAGTGAGACCTAGTTCCAAAAAAATATAGCTGGGCATGGTGGTGCGTGCCTGTAATCCCAGTTACCTGAGAGGCTGAGGCTGGGGATGGCTTGAGTCTGTGGTACCCTGGGCAACATAAGCCTGCGGTTCCACAGGCAAAAATAGACCTAGTCTCAAATAATAATAATAATAATAATAATAATAATAATAATAATAATAATAATAATAAAACCTGCGCCTGGCTGGCCTGGCATTCCAAGTCAGCAAGCAGCTGTCGCTGGAGGGTCTGCACTGGCGAAAGAAGGGCTTCTCTTGCAGATGTGACCGTCTGAGCTGGTTGGGAAGTGATCTGAGGAGGATGAGGACTTCTCTGGTCAGGAGTCCACAGGGAGGGTGGACTCAGCCTTCTTTTTTTTTTCTTTCCTCTGAGACTAGGCCTCACTATGTTACCCAGCATATCCTGGGGTCCTGGGGTAGAAGCGTAGTGAAAGAGAAATCTCTCCCTCTCCCTTCTCTCCATCTATGTCTCTCTGTGTCTCTGCCTTTCTCTCTATCTCTCTCTATCTCTCTGTCTCTTTGTGTCTCTGTCTCTGTGTCTCTGTCTTTCTCGCTGTCTCTAGCTCTCTCTCTTTCTCTCTCTGTCTCTCCCTATCTCTTTGTCTCTGCCTCTGTGTCTTTTTCTCTGTCTCTCTCTATCTCTGTCTCTCTCTGTCTCTATCTTTGTGTCTCTATCTGTCTCCATTTTTCTCTCTGTCTCTATCTCTGTCTCTATCTCTCTCTGTCTCTTTGTGTCTCTGTCTTTCTGTCTCTCTATCTCTGTCTCTGTCTTTCTGTCTCTATCTCTGTCTCTCTCTCTCTATCTCTGTGTCTCTGTCTTTGTGTCTCTGTCTTTCTCTCTGTCTCTCTATCTCTGTCTGTCTCTCTCTCATACATACCAAAAGTTTGGTCAACTATAGCTCTTGAAGCACTTTTCACACCTATCCCATTTGATCCTCGTGACAATCAACATACTTAATTCTGCACCTCAGCTATATCTGCAACTACAGATTAACTCCACACTGAGAATGCTTGCACTGATGCAAGGATAACAGCTTTGCAGGTCCTTCACATAGGATCAGTAGGTTTGCTTCTCTGACAAATATTCACTGACTTCCCACTATAGGTAAGGAGTTTGGTGACATAGTAAGAAGGAGGCAAAAGTTCATCTTGTCTTTGAGGAACTCACAAGCTAGCAGGGGCCTTAAAACACTAGAACATGATCAAAGAGAACTAAAATACTACGCAGACACTTCTAGAACCCGTCCAACATCCTCACAACCTTATGAAGAAAGTAGAGTGGTCAGTTGGAAGATTCTGGAACCAGTCTCCTGCCTTCAGATCCTGGTCCCATTCCTTCAAAGAAGGGATCTTGGTGAAGTTGCTGACCCTCCGTCCGTGACTCAGTTTCCGAGCACGAAGTGAGGATAACAACAGGCACCTGGTTATGGACCCAACAAATAGTGCTGCTGGGTACACAGTTCTATGGGCTAAACCTTGTGAAATACCTGGGAGAGCGTCTGGTGCCAGAGCCACACTGGCACATACAGTCTCACACTGGCCCCACGAAGATGCCATAGTACAGTGGAGGAAATGGTGGCTCAGAGATGCTTAGTAAGCCACACCCTTGCTGATAACTGTCTCTCTCCTATGCCCCCAAAGGCAGATAGAGGAAGCCAGACCAAGACCAGGGCCAGTTGAGCTGGGCGCGGTGGCGTGTGCCTTTAATCCCAGCCTTGGGAGGCTGAGGCTGGGAATCGCTTGAGTCCAGGGGTTCGAGACCCGCCTGGGGCAACGCAGCCAAACCTAATCTCAAAAAATAACTGGGTGTGGTGGTGCGCGCCTGTAATCCCAGCTACCTGGGAGGCTGAGGCTAGGGATCACTTGAGTCCACAGGTTTGGGACAAAGGGACAAAAAAAAAGGATCAGGGCCAGCGTGGTTCCCAGAAAAGATAAAGGAGAGTTTGTCCACGTCTAAGGATGCGGATGAGATGAGCGGGGAGCCGCTTCCGAGGCAGTGTCCAAGATGGAGGTCAGCTGGCTCTGACCACTGGAGGCTCTCATTCCTTCCCCTTCCAGGCGGCTGCTTGCTTCTGGCAGCGAAGCCCGCTGGGGTGGGCTGGGGCGGGGGTGGGGGTGAGGAGAGAGAGCCGTTTTTGCACAACGCACCGAACAATTTATAGAACAGTCTAGAAACACCAGGGATAGCCGGCTTACTAATCAGGCCGTCTGCTGATGCAAACTCTATTTAGATACAACAATGTCTTTAAAATAACCTCAAATACAATTACCACCCGAGGATGGGGCTGCTTGAATGACTAGAGAAATGTCATTCAGATTGTTCATTAACTAATTACAGCCACTGCGAACTGCTGGCGAGCAGGCCTGCCGTGAGTCACCAGGAGCACAGAGCCAGACGCTCTCCATGGGATCTGCTGGCGCCAGCGTGGGGGCGGGGGAGGGGGCGTGCTGCAGCAGTGAGAAGGACTCTCCCTGCTTGCTGGGGGGGGGGGGG
>PVHY01027089.1:0-16607 GCA_004024945.1 Uropsilus gracilis
CGAGGCTGAACTCATCAGTTACGGGACCCACGAGGTGGACAGAAAACACACTCATGCTCGCCCCAGCACCACAGGGAGAAGCCGGAGCCGTCAGTGATCAGAGGGGCACCGCTTCCTGTGGGCCTCTCCTGGTCACGCAAATAGTTGTCCTCCCTCTGCTAACACTAACTTTGCTCTCTCTTCCCTGCAGGGTTATTTTGGAAAAGGTATCCTGTCCAGAAGCCGCCCAAACTTCACCATCTCAGACCCTCAGCTAGTTGCTAAGTGGAAAGGTAAACCTGGATGTCATCCCATTCTTTTGGCAAATAATCCTTTTTTTCCATCCGTGATCTCCGCACCTCTGATTCCATAGCGGTGTTCTAGAAAAATAGCTATTTGGCAAGTTTCATGCCAAATAGCAGCTAAAATGACCGCAGTTAAGAGGAAAGGAGTCTCAGGATGGTGGAAGGGGCTATTCTTCCATTTCTGAAGTTGCCTTAAGTGTTAACAGATGCTGCTGTTGCGCGTTCCTGGCAGGCCCATGTGTGTGGAATGCTCTGGTAACAAAGTCCCTGCTCACCTGTTCTGTGCACAGTGAGCTTGTATTTTATTTCTAGAATTAGCGTTTACATCGATAACCGTGGCCTCGATGTGCTTATTAAGACACACAGCCTCGTGTTCTCCCTCGCTGGTCCTCTTCAGCTTATCATGTCTTCCCTTGTGTACTCCTTGAAAGATGCACACGGAAGATTGTCCATCACAGAGTCCTGTGTGTCTTTCACTCAGGTTCATGTTTCCAAGCCTCATCCACATGGTGCCATTCCCTTGTGTGGCTGAATAATATTCTGCCATGTGGCTAAACCCTGCTTTGTTCAGGGTTCATCCACTGATAGATGCTCAGGTTGTTACACACTTGGGGCTGTTATACCCAGTGCAGCTGTGAATATGTATATATGCCTTTGGGCCGCATTGTGTAATTCTATTTTAATTTTTCGAGGAGCTGTTTTTTATGGCGCCTGCTTCATTCCTACCAGCATATACCTGGCTCCAGTTTCTCTACATCCTCACCAATACTTGAAACGAATTTTTTTTTTTTTTTTTTGAGACTAGGTCTCGCTATTTTTGCCTGTGGAACTGCAGGCTCTCATTGCCCGGGGTACCACAGACTCAAGCAACCCCCAGCCTCAGCTTCCCAGGTAGCTGGGATTACAGGCGTGCACCACCACGCCCAGCTATTTTTTTTTGGAACTAGGTCTCGCTATGGGCCCCAGGCGGAACTCAAACCGTGATCCCTAGCCCTGGCTATTTCATAGGCTAAAGCCTACAGGCACGAGCCACTGTGCCCAGCGAATTTTTTTTTTTTTTACTTCCCCCATCCTAATGGGCATGAAGTCGTAAAAGTTGTTAAATTGAATGACATCCCATTTATCTGTGTTTTTCCTCTTGTGGCTCTGGTATCACATTTAGAAAACCATGGCCGGGATCTTTCCCTGTGGTTTCTTCAAAGCGTTTTATAGTTCTAGCTCTTACGTTTAGGTGTTCGATCTATTTTCAGTTCAGTTCTGGTATGAGATGTGATGCGATAAGGGTCCTGCTCCGATGCCCTGCTCTCCCACACATGCACTTATTCTGAACCCAGCACTGCTACGGTTATTCATTGCAAGTGTTAAAAAAGCCTTAGAAGCAAGCCACGTGCCTCTGAGAGGGCAGGGGTTGACTAGCGTGCGTTCATATGGTGAAGTGCAGAGGAGCTGAGGTAAACCAGGGGCCGCTGGGATGTATTTTTAAGTGAAGAAAACAACACAAAGGCAGGTCTGCAGACCATGCTCGGGGGCTATAAGGATATTTTTGAAATACAAGAATTGACGAAAACCATAATTTTTTTTTAATGCCTTTGGATGGAACAAGACTGGAGAGAGGTGAGACTACGGATTCGATTTTAGTCAGTGGCATCACATGATTGCGGGAACTGCACGTCTTCCCCTGGTCCGTGCACGGTCGAAGTCCTAAGCAGTGGTGAGATTCGAAGGAAATGAGTCGCTGCCAAGGAAGCAGAAGCTCGGGCTGTGGGTTGTCCTGAAGAGGAAGTCCCAGTTGTCCCCCTTCTGAAGTTCCCCGAATCTGCCTCCCCCCTCCTCCCGCTCCTCCCTGTAGCCACTCGCCACCACCCTGCGCTGTGTTAACCGCCGCGGTTCTGGGTCTGGCCTCCTCTGCCTCAGTTCCCCGGCCCTCAGTGACCTCTTACCTGTACTCCAGATCCCCCCTCGGCCCCTCCCCCTCTTTGTTTTTCCCTAAGCCTTCCGGTAAAGTTGGCCCTCGGTGGCACTTCCCTTGGTCCTGTCTCGACCCAGCGTCTCCCCCCTAGACTTGAGCACCTCAGAGAGGGAGGAGAGTTTTCCGCCCAGCTTCTGCGTCTCCAGCACGTGGCCCACGACGGGGCTCCTCACACTTTTCCCTTGCTTCTCGCTTGTGAGGATGTGTCTGTCGCCTGTGCAAAGTCCTGGCTCCAGGTCAGAGTTGGAGGACACCTGCAGCCCCGGCTCTGGGAGCTCTCTGGGGCCTGGCTGTCCTGTCACCAACATGCTCCACGGTCCCGTGAGCTCCGTAACGGCGTCCCTTCTCAGAGCACCCGGAAGTGGGGCGCCAGGGCCCGTCCCATCGAAGTTTAGTCGCGTAGGCCCGGACCAGTGCGCTTAACCAGCAGACGTGTCATCCCTGTGTGATGCCCTAGTCAAAGAAAGGATCCGCTCAAGTGTATGCGAAAGAAGCCAGAGACAGAGGGAAAGTTCGTCTAGGGGAACGTCCAAGGGGCCGGTGGCACAGAAACACTCAGCATCACCCCAAGTTGAGGGTAGGGAAACACCCCCCTCCCCCCGGGAGTGTCATTTGGAAGCAGCTCTACCTTCTTGGATTGTGTCGTTTTTATCCCTGGTCTTAAGTGAAGGCATTAAGCTGTCAGCCCTGGGGTGGGGGGCGTCTCACTCACCTGGCTCCAGCCGCCTGGGACCGACCACACTGCCTCTTCAAAGCCAGCTGGGGCCTGCGGGGATCGTCTTTTGCCTTTTAATAATGTTTTCTGTGGAATGAAATTGCTCTGCGCTGTGAGCTTATGAACGCTGGGGGCCAGGGATGGAAGATGCTTCCCCAAGAAGAAATAAGTGGGATGAAGGTTTGCCTCTCCCAAAACAACAGACAGCGTCTACGGCCATACCACCCTGAACGCGCCCGATCTCGTCCAAAACAACAGACAGCTTAAGCATTCAAGGTGGCCGAGAGGGTCCACTCCGCGCGCCTGCTGCTGGGGGAGGTCCCGGGGCTCGCCTGAGCCAGCAGGGCATGCGATGGGCCAGCTGCACTGACCAGGGGCCTAGGCAGAGGGCACCGGTGTGCATTGCTGGCTGGACATGCCGGGTGTGTGGGTCCGAGAATCTTAAGGTTATTTTCTTGCTATTTCAGCGTTGTTGTTTCCCATCAGGCAAGTGAATCTGAGCTAATGGAGCTTCTCTGTTGTTGCAGATGTGAAGACGGACTTGCCTGTCGTCACTGCGAGGAGGTAAGTGATGGGAACCTCGGCCAAGGGCAGCTGAGGGTTTCGGTCAGCGCCGGTGTTAGCCGGCCTCTCTCGCCCCTCCGTGCCGGCCGACTTGTCTGGGAGCCGTGTGCCCCCGATGATCATGTCCGCGTCTAACTGCAGCAAATCACATTTGAAATGTCCTAAAATAATCCTCAGCCAGATGCTTTGCCAGCTGCGCTCCCTCCAGAGCACAGCGATTACCCGGTCACGTGCATGTCTTCAGCAGCTGAGCGGCTTCGTCGTGGCTTGAGCGCTGGCCTCCTGCCCGTGTGGGCATGGCCGGCCGGTGCCCCTCGCGCTGCCTGAAGGGTCCAAGCGGGAGGCTCACTCACAGGCCGGTCCTCATCCACCCCTGCCCTCGGGATCCTTCCCCCTGTTCTTGTTTACCATGGTCCGGCTTCCCGGAACACCTCAGCCCTTCCCCTGGCTGAGAGGGGCGTGGTCCCCCTTGCCTCGCGGAGCTGGCCTTGGCACCCCTCGCTGCACGGTCGTTCACTGAGGGTTAGTCAGCTGAGTGGGGGGCTGCGCCGGGCTCCCCCCTGCAGCCCATTCTCAGTGGTCCGGTCAACCCCAAGTTCATGCTTCCAAGTCCTCATCATCCCTGAGTAGCGGCTCTTCCGTGAAGCCACTCGAGCCTGTGGCTCTCATCTTACGTCTCGCGTGGACTGGCAGAATCTGGCGGCTCCATTGGTTGGGGCACCCAGTGGCCCCACAGCCAGAGGTGTGGCCAGCGAGCCGCGGCACTGGGGAGACCTCAGTGGTGCAGGCCAGGGAGGTGGGGCTCTAGGCCTTGGGAGGGGCTGGCCGAGTCCCTGCAGATCCCCCTGCAGGGAGGTGCTGCCAAACAGGCTGTCACCCCCAAACCTGGGCCCCAGAAACAGCGGAGCCCCCCTCCGAGCTTTGCCAGGCCAGAATGCCTGGACTCATGGAGGCCTGGATGGGAAGGGCTACCTGGAGGCCGCCCGCCCCTCTGACACAGTGCAGGAAAACGCTCAGGGTTTCACGGGTCTTGGAGTGATGCCTCGGGGCCACCCTGGCAAAGTGCCACAGATGTGGGGGCCCCGAAGAATGGGGATTTACTCTCACCGTTCAGAGGCGGAGTCCGTTGGTAGCGGTTGGCCAGGGCGGTGCCCCCTCAGGGCTCCTGGACAGGACCCTTCCTTGCCCCGTTGCGGCCTCTGCCGGCTGCCAGCTGGCGATCCGGGCCTGTGGACTCACTCCGGCCTCTGCGTGGGAACGGGCGGGAGCCGGGGCCTGCTGGGGCGCGGCCCCAGGTGGGGCCTCTGCCTCTCACCCGTGTGTTTTCCGACTCTCTGCCTGACGCTCTCCAGCCACGTTTGGCCTCGGTCTCAGCGGAGCTCGGCTTTCTAGGGCGTCGCCAGGCAGCAAGGCCACGGGCGCTGTGACCCGTGGGCCACGTGACACTGCCCTTGTGCTTCTGGCTCTTTCCGCCTGCGGGATGGCTCCCTCCTCCTGCCTGGTGGCCGCAGCCTCTTCTGCACCCCCTGGCGAGCCTGTGCGCTCAGGGCGAGGTAGGAATGCGGGCGTGTTTCTGGCAGAAGGACAGGAAGAGGCCGAGAAGCCCGGCGATGGGGCAGAACCACACAAGGGCCGACTCCGGAACCCGGCCCGATGCGGCAGCTGGACCCACATCGCCGCCCTGCTCTCACCCAGCGTGGCCCGAGGCTGCGTGTCCAGGGGCCCCTGAAGGCCCAGGACCGGTGCTTCAGCTGCAGAGAGCCGTGGTGGTGGCCGTGGGTCCGGGAGGAAAGCGCTCGCTGCCCGAGGGCGCCTGGTGTCACCTTCCCTTGACTGTCCCCACTGGTGCCCGCAGGCTCTCTGGGAAGGTCCCTGGTAACGCCCTCGTCATGGGTGGGGAAGCCCAGCCCAGCTCGTCACAGAGCTGAACACAGATGCCTGTGTGGCCGCATCCTCCCGCCTCGAGGCGCCGGAGCAGCCTTGGCCTCATGACCCCCTGAGGGAAACCGGGTGTGGCCGAGCTGGGGAGTCCTCACCTTCCCCTCGCATCAGACACCGACTTCCTCACTGAGTGTGTGTGCACGGAGGCAGCGGGCACACAGCCGGGCACGCTCCGGCCGATGCCCAGGGTGGCGCGTTGAGCGTGGCCTGTGCGTGCTCAGCCTCCGCTGGTGCGTTTTCTGACTGACGGCCTCGTCCAGGGAAGACTCCCCGCAGCCGGGCGTCGGCGCGCTTTCCTGGGGACCTGGGCGCGGAGGGGGCGGGGACTGGGCCTGCACCGGAAGAAGAGCCGCAGCCTCGTCCCGGGTCAGTGCGGCTGTGCCCGCGCTCGCGCCTGGCCAGTTTGCACCACGCCTCCGCCGAGGCGGCCTGGTCGGCTTTTCCGGCCTCGTGAATCTTGCGTTTCCAGCTCGCTGAGCGCCCGCGTCTGTCCGCAGGTACCAGCGGCGCGTGGAGTGGGCCGCGGAGCGCGCAGCGCGGGGCCTGCCCGGGGCCTGCGCAGACACGCCGGGGCTGCTCCCTCCACGCCAGGACCCGGCCACCCCGCTGGGCGTGTCCAGCACCGCGGACGAGGACCCTGGGCCATACGGAGAGCACCTACCCGGGCCCAGCAGGGACGCGGAGGAGCGGAGCGCCGGGCCGGCAGCCGCCGAGGGTCGCCTGGCTGAGGGCGCAGCTGCTGCGCCCCAAGACCAGGGCCGCCAGCAGGACCTTCTGCCCCCGCGCGGTGGCGCCCAGCCCAAGGACGGTGGCCGCGCCGAGCTGCCCCGTGTCGGGCAGCGGAGGCCGGACGCCGAGTACGTGCTGGTGGAGGAGGCCGCGTGCGGCCGGAGCGAGGGGCCGGCCCCCGGGGAGGAGGTAAGCAGGAGGGAAACGCCCCCCCCCTCCCGAGCCGGTGTTCCTGGCCCCGCGCCCCGGGCAGGGATTCCCCCTGGGGGGCCTGGGTGTGGACATGGGGAGCCTCGCGCCCGGCGCCCAGCCGGGCCCCACAGCTCGGAGAACCGCCCCGCTAGGGCCTCGGAGTCTGCGGGCAGCTGAAGGTCTGCAAGGTTGATGACAGAGTCAGAGCCGCGTAGGATCAGAGCCGCGTGCGCTGGGTCTCGGTGTGGTTGGGGGCGTCAGCTGTCAGGGAAACGCCCAGAGCCCAGCTCAGGGAGAGCCTGAGGCGGAGACGGTGCCCTCTCCGGGCCTGTGACCGCCACACTGATGACTCTGGCGCTGCCCTGCCTGCAGACAGCTGCTGCGGGTGTGCTGCAAGGTCTCCTGGGTGGTTGAGGCTCCCCTGTGAGCCAGCTCGGTGGGACGGTCCAGGAAGATGCCCACAGAAAAGGAGGACAGTTCCTGCGAGAGAAAGAAATCCAAGTGTTGATAGTAGGAAAACAAAGCTTTCTGCCTAAGCGCTAAAAACGCAGCCGTTTCTAGGCGTGGCTCCTGGGGACGAGCGTGGGGGAGTTTATCAGACTGTCCACTTTAAAATGCAGTCGCCTCCCCACGGCCCCCGCACGCACACTTGTTCTGGAACGTTGTCTTTCTTCCTCTTAGTTGGCGCAAACGGAGAGACTGGTCTGCAGAAGAAACCCATACAGGATCTTCGAGCATCTGCAGCTCAGCCTCGAAGAGGTAGGTCCTCAGCCCGCTGTCGCCTCCCGCTCTTGCTCTCCCGCCCTGGCCGCCCTACAGAGAGGCCCGACCCGGTGCAGCGCTGAGCGCGGCTCGGAAACGGGGTGCTCAGCAGTGGAGTCAGGGCAGCCTCCGAAGGGGGGGGCTGCCTGGCTCTCCGGCCCAGACCCCGGCCCACAGGCCACCAGCTCTCAGATGTGCGTTTGGGGCCTGTGCTGTCACTTGACAGAGGCTTCAGGAGGGTCACCAGGCACTTGCGGACACGTCAGAATGCCAGACCAGCTGCGTTGTATGTTACTAGTTTTCACCGCTTGAGAAAAAAAATGCAGGCCGGGCACGGTGGCTCGTGCCTGTAAGCTTTAGCCTATGAAGCGGCCGGGGCTAGGGATCGCGGGTTGAGTCCCACCTGGGGCCCGTAGCGAGACCTAGTTCCAAAAAAAAATAGCTGGGCGTGGTGGCACACGCCTGTCATCCCAGCTACCTGGGAAGCTGAGGCTGGGGATTGCTTGAGTCTGTGGTACCCTGGGCAACATGAGCCTGCGGTTCCACGGGCAAAAATAGCTAGACCTGGTCTCAAAAAAAAGTAAAAAAATTAAAAAATAAATGCAGCTGTATTGAGCCACAACGCCCACCCCAGCCATGCCAGACGCCCGTCCAGAGACGGGTGGTGTCACACCAGCTTTTGATGACGTTGGTGTGTGGTTGGCAGCGTGTCCCTGCCGGGTGAGTGAGGGGCGCTAGTGTCTCTTGCCGTGACCAACCCATGTGCCCCGGCTGCAGAGTTGACTCTGGGAAGTCAGGCAAATGCCTTTCTGAAAGCTGTGCGTTTCCCCTCTGGTTCGGGGTTCCTCCCTCATAGCCACGTGACGCTCCCACCTGCGGTATCAGTGTTTATCCTGTGCTGCCGGCCTGGGAGACGGTGCCCCTGCGGTCCGTGCCCTCGGCCAGCCTGCCTCGGAGCAGCGCCTGGGTCTCCGTGAGGGCGTGCTGACTGCTGTGTGTCCGGGGGAAGAGCTACCGCCGCCTGTTTTCTCACGGGGCCCTCGGCACCTCCTTCCTGGCCACGGCCCCGGCACGCAGCACCGCCTTCCAGGGCCGGGAGGGCCTCCAGGAGAATGCACGTCGCCTCCCCATCTCACAGGCGGCGGCGTCTCTCGTGGGTTACCATCACGACTTCAGCGAATTGAAATGAAACAAAATTCACGGTGCCGGTTCTCGGCTGTCCGGCCACCTTCAGGCATCAGGCAGCGCTGGTGCGCAGCGTCCGCCCTCCCCGGGCGTGCTGGGGTGCCTGCCTGGGGGTTCCTGCTTGCCCGGCTCAGCTTTCTTCTCTGAAACAAGGGTCCCACGTCACCTTGTCGTAAGGGGTGCCCCGGGCCGCCGGGGCTGGGCTTGGGTCCAAGTCGCCGGCCACGAGGCCGTAGCCGGTCCTTCCTGCGGCTTGTGGCTTGTGAACCGGTTTGGTCCCGATTCCATGCCCTGAATACGTGACCGTCTGATGACGCTGCAAGAACGTTGATTCGTACTCGGCGCCCGGGGAGATCAGCCTACAGTGTAATTTTCGGCAGAGCCGAGCAGTTCCTAAGGGAGGTTTTCTGCTGCTGCTTCCAGGCCTTCTTCCTGGTCTACGCTCTGGGCTGCCTGAGCATCTACCGCGAGCAGGTAAGTCATTTCACTTAGCCCCGGCCCACTGAAAATGGCCCCGGTGTCTGAAGCAGGGGTTGCAATGGCCACACCGCTGTGGTGCGCGTGTGTGGGCTTGCACGCGTCAAAGTGAGGACGGAATTCTTCTCTGAGCTAGGCCTTGGGTCCTGGCTGGCAGCTGGGCCGCTGGACGGCAGGCGTGGCCCATGAGCTGGCGTTTCGTCCCCAGCGATGAGGAGCGGAGCCGTCCTCTTACCTCACGATCAGGAGCTCTGCCTTGGGACAGGACTGAAAACAATAGAACAAGCTGCCAGCGACCTCGGTACAGGCTGCGCCAGGCCTTCTCCCGCGGCCTGCGCCCTCAGCCGGCCGCTCGGGCTTCTCCGGCCGTAGGAACGGAGCCCAGCCCAGGTCCACCTCAGTCTGCTCGGAATCCTCCTCTGGCCCGTGTCGGGGGCTGCGCAGCGGAGGGCCTGGCGCGGGAGCCCGCTGCGTCCCAGGAGATGCCAGCCCCGTTGCTCGCCTCCACTGAGGAGCCGAGGGTGCCCCGCAGGAGGAGACACCCCTCCCCCCATCCACATTCCACACTGTATTCAGCTGTCAGCGGGTTTAGCACCTGCTCTGAGTGATTCAGGTGAAGCTAAATTCGAGGCAGCGAGGCCAGCCGGCCAGTGAGAGTGAAGGCAAGGTCCGTTCTGTCCTGCCCCTGGGGAGTAAGTCCATTGGCACTCAAGTGCCGGCTGCATCTGTCTTTCTCACAAGTCGCCACACGGGTCACAAACAGTTGTCTGGCTGGCGGGGTGATGGTCATTTTCCCAGAAGGTTGCCCTGCTCAGCCTACCCTGCCTCCTCTCCCGGGCCCTCGCCTCTCTGCAGAGCCCCCAGCTGCTTCCGAGAGTCCTCAACGCTGGACGCGCGGGCCCAGGGGTGGGTCGGCAGCCCCCACCCACGCCCCAGAGTGTGCGGCTGTCGGGAGGGTGGGGGGGTTGCTTCCCAAGGGATTTGAGGCCACACGCATGAGTTGTTTCCACCATAGGAACAACTGTAAAAACAAAACAAAACCCTCCCCAAAAGCCTTTAGCTCATGTTTATGGTATCGAGATCTTCAACCGAGCCAGACTGAGCAGATCTCACTGAGCGACTCCACCCTAACCCGTGACAGAGCTGATGGCTCAGCCCTGAGCTGAAGCAAAAGCTTCACAAACCTACCTGGATTTTCGGTGCTTTCACCGCGGTGTTTGGTTCGCGGTCTCCGGATCAGACTCTGTCTCTTCAAGTCCTGCGTTGGAAACAGCAGCCTCAGAAGCAGCTGCGTGGTTGATGTGTGCTGTGAGATGCGTCCTCTCGCATCACAGCTGGTCTTTGTTCTTTCACCGCGCTCGCACAAATCGCTGGGCCCTAGTGAACATGCGGTAGCTTCGCGTCACCGCCTGGAATGTTGGGCGCACAGGACCCTCCAGCCTGGCTGGACGTGGCACACGTGTACTGCCCTGACGGCCACAGTGAGTGGCGCCTGCAGCGCAGCCTGGAGAGACACGTGTTATTCCTGCCGTAAAGCGTCCGCGGGTGGTAGCTGGGGCGGACCCCAGCGTGACCGCAGCCACACGGTGCCCTTACTTCCCCCACTCTCTTCAGGAGCCTCTAACGATCGTGAAACTCTGGAAGGTCTTCACCACCATCCAACCCGCGTTCAGGACGACGTACATGGCGTACCATCACTTCCGGAGCAAGGGCTGGGTGCCCAAAGTGGGCCTCAAGTACGGGACAGACCTGCGTGAGTGACTCTGGGCTGGAGGGTGTGGGGGTCGGAGCTTGGGTCAGATGAGCAGCGAGCTGCTTACGTGGCCTGCTGCCCATGTGCCCTGCCGTGGTGCCCTCCTGAGCTAGATAAGGACACTGGGTATTTGGGTCAGGGGGGAGGGCATGTCCGGAGAGGGTGAAGGGCAGTCAAGGGGAAAAGCCTGGGCGTGCGAGCTCGCCGCCCCGAGCCAGGCTTTTCCTCTCCGTTGGCTCTGTGATCTGGGGGAGCCCCCAGGGGACCGCTTGGCCTCCAGCCCCGTGACCCAGTGATCTGAGGGAGTCCTTGTCCTCGGGGCTCAGCTGCCTCACCCGGCAAACAAGGATGACCAGGGAGCTGTGTCAGTGGCCCAGCTGTCGCCCGTGAGCGGGAGCTGGGTGCCAGGTGTTTCGCGGTGACCGTCTCACCTGTCCTCTGGGGCAGCCGCTCAGGTGACCACCATCTTTCTGATGGGGAGACTGCAGTTTCGAGAGAACGAGCGTTTGCCCTTAATCGTTTCCAGGGCTTGCCGGGCACGGTGGTGCGTGCCTTTAATCGCAGCCTACAGAGCGAGGCCGAGACTAGGAATTGCTTGAGTCCGCGAGTTTGAGACCCGCCCGGGCAACATAACGAGACCTAGTCTCAAAAAATAGCTGGGCGTGGTGGCAGGTGCCTGTAATCCCAGCTACCTGGGAAGCTGAGGCTGCGGATCGCTTTAGTCCGGGGTACCCTGAGCAACAAAGCGAGGCCTGGCCTTTAAAAAAAAATAGTTTGCAGGGCTTTAGAACCTTCTGGCCATACTGCAGCACTGGTCCACCCCCCACCCCCCGTCTTAAAGTGAGGAGTTCAGGCCAGGTGAGCGCCCCGTGCAACAGATAAAGTGCTGTAGGGCTCCCAGGTGCGAGAACACAGGGGTGAACAAAGCATGGACGGCTGCCTTGATGGGGCTGCTTGTGCTCGGGGGAGACGCACGTGCCGCTTCCTTTCCTTCATTTCCTTTCAGGCTCTGATGGGAACCGTGAGAAAACAGAGCCAAGCAAGGAAGTGAGGTGGTGGGAGAGGGCTCTGAGCGGATGTAAGCGCAGGACAGAGCGGATCACCTGAGCCTCCAGGACACTGGGCGCGCCTGGAGTGGCCTGGCCGGTGCACAGGCCCTGAGGCAGGAAGGAAGCACTTGGCAAGTCTCCCCAGCGTGAGGTGGGACGAGGGTACCGGGACGGGCCATGAGGTGACATCCAAGCGTGCCAGGCTGGGCTGCTCCTGCTCCCATGGGGCCTGGCGACAGCTGCTGGCTGCTCTGGTGACTGGGGTCTGGGGAGACTGAGCAGAGAAGTGGCTTGACTTGGTGATTCGATTAGCGCAGCCCTCAGGGCAGCAGGAGGCAGAGTGGAGGCAGAGAGATTAATCTGGGGGGCTGGGCTGGCCCGCAGAGGGATGGAGTTGGGGTGCGGGGGTGAGATGGACTCAAGGACAACCCGGTCATTCGTCGTGGCTTCGTGCTGTGGACATGTGAGAAAGCTGAGTGAAGTGACCGGGAGACGACACTTTCCAGAGCGCGGGAGCCCTGAGGGTGACTGGGATTCTGGCTCTGAGGCACCGAGTGGAGGGAGCAGGAGGGAGCAGAAGGCTGCTCGCCCCGTGGCGAGGGGGGCAGCTGCTTCCCGCGGCACTTGGGGCAGCATCCGAGCTGAGCCCGCTTCACAGGCCTCGTGTGGCGGTTGTGGACCAGATGAGGGGACTCTCCTGACTTGGGAACAAGCGGCCTTGCAGGGTAGACGAGGCGACGCTTTGCCCGGCCGGGGTGGCCCCTGCCATGAGCTGCTGTGTGGCCACAGCAGGCCAGCTCCCTGGAGGCTCGGTGCAGGTTGGGCGTCGGCACCCCAGGGCTCAGGAGCAGCGCCGGGCACCCGGGCCGCAGGCTCTGCCGTCTCCTCGTGAAGCCGATGGCTGCACTTCCGGACCTGGACCTGGCCTGCGGCAGCTGCTCCCACTGCCCGGCTCTCCACGGAGGGTGGCCATGGGACGTGCGTGGGTCTCGTCAGGGAAACGCTTCCCTTGAATAAGCCTTGTCAGCCGCGCTCTGTTCCCGAAGCAGTAGCTGGACCAAGCCTTGCGGGTCTCAGATCAAGTGCAGCTGCAAGCTGGCTGGTCCCCCAGGGGTGAGGCTGCACAGGAAGTCACTCCCCGCCTCACACCCCCCCCCCCAGCACCCCGAGCCAGGCGCCGGGTGTGCTGTTTTCCTCTCCCGGCCTGACTAATCGTCACCCTCCCGTGAGGCGAGTGCATCTGCCTCCTGTAGCTGGTTAAAGGAAGATGGGGGGGCGGGGGGGCAGAGTCCCACGGCTAGTGAGTGTGGGGTCCATCAGCACCCCAGCACGCCGGCCCAGCGTCACCAGACAGCTGCCGGCGGGGCCGCCGTGTCTCGTCCTGCAAACAGGTGCTGGTGGATCTGACTTGGTCCCAGGCCCGATGACTCCCGGGCCTCCTCCCGCCCCCACTCGGGGCTTACTGTGACCACGCCTGACCGTGACCGCCCAGGCTCGGCACGTGACGGCAGCTGTCGGGGACCAGCCGTCTCGGCCTCCAGCCCCTCCGTGCTGGCCCCCAGCCCAGGAGAGGCGTCTGCGCGGCTCTCCTCACCCGAGCAGTTTGTCGCTCTGCTCCTGTGAATCCGCCCGCGTCTCTGGTGCAGGGCTGCGGAGCGCGCGGTTCCTGGGGCGCATCGGCGCTGCTGGCGCATCTTCCCGGTCCGCTCCCGGCCCGCGGCCGTTGTCCGGCTGTCCCTGAAGCGTCTTGGGCAGCACGGCTCCGTCTCGTGTTCCCACGCAGGCTCTGGTTGTGTGCCTGGCCGTGCGCCCCGCAGGGAGGTGGAGGTGGGGGGTGTGGGCAAGGTGGGCTCAAGGGCAACACCCGGGTCTTGGCTTCGTGCTGTGGACACGTGAGGGAGCTGAGAGCGGTGACCGTGAGACAGGTGGCCTCTAGAACCTGGGCGCCTTGGGTCGTTTGTCTCTCTTGGCTTCCTCCTCGGGCTGCCGTAAGGAGCGGCCCAGGCGACACGCCTGAGGACCACAGGCGCTCGTTCCCACAGCTCTGGCGGCCGGGCCTGGAACCGGGGTGCGGGCAGAGCTTCCCCGTCCAGGGCAGCTTCCAGCGGGCCCGTCCGACGCCGTGGGAACGCCTGCCGCTTCCGGGTGGCACCCCAGGTCCTCGGGTGAAGCTGGTCTTGTTGCTGGTGACCCGCACAGAGATAACTAGGCGTATGTCTAGGCGTATGTCTCTTTGGAGGAGAAACACACAGGTTGCAGTCAACTTTTTTTTAAAGCGATTAGGTCTCGCTGTGTTGCCCAGGGTAGTCCCCAAACTTGGGGACTCAAAGGATCCCCCAGCCTCAGCCTCCCAGGTAGCTGGGATTACAGGTGCCCGCCACTATGCCTGGCTGCTTTTTCGGGACCAGGACTCACCGTGTTGCCCGGGATAGTCTCAAACCCGTGAACTCAAGCCATCCCTGTCCTCTTGCCTCCCAGCACTTGGATTACAGGTGCGCGCCACCACGCCCGGCTCAAAGTAAACGTTTGCTGTCAAGTGCTCATCCCTCCTTTCTCTCTTCTTTGCAGTGCTGTATCGGAAAGGTCCTCCGTTTTACCACGCAAGGTTTGGACCAATTTTTGAATGAGTTCAGGGAGCAAGGGGGAGGGGAGCTGGGAGAAGATCTGGCCTCCACGGCAGTTTACAGGGCCCCTCTGTTAGTCGTGTTCCCCTGGAGAGCTGGGGCTGCGCTGGGCCTTGGCCCTCAGCCAGCAGCCTCGCTGCACCCCCACGAATTGAGGGCTCTGGGGTGCGCGTCTCAGCGTCACCTGTGATCTCATCGCCACGGTCACCGTCTGCCACGTTGTCACTGTTTCGTAGCCGTGGGCGGCGTGAGCGCTCGAGCTCTCCTGCCAGAAGAAGGTCCTTCCTGCGTGGTGTTCAGGAATATTTCCTCGGTTCCATCCAGGGGTATCTTGGCTCGGGCGATGCGGACTCCATTTCCTGTCTGCCGCCTTATGGGACACAGTATTCTTCTCAAACAGGTCGATGTGGTGCTTTTGCATCTAAAACCCCCTTACATCTTTGCAGTTACTCCGTCATTATCGAGACGGTCGACGAGCGCTTTGAGGGGTCTCTACGCCGACCCTTCAGCTGGAAGTCGCTGGCTGCCCTGAGCAGGGTTTCTGTTAATGTCTCCAAGGTAACATAGAGCCGCTGGGCCTTCGCACATCCCTTCCGTGTGTGCGTGCGTGTGTGTATCTAGTTATGTGTATGTGGTTGGGCTTCTGTTAGACGTGTGTGGTTGGGTGTAGCTGATTGTACATGTGTGTGGCTGGGTGTGTGTACGGATGGATGTGTGTGTGGTTGGAGTATGTATGTGTGTGGTTGGGTGTGGTTGGGTGTGTGTGTGTGGTTGGGCTTATATGTGTGGTTGGGTGTATTGTGTGTATAGTGGGGGGGTGTGGTTGGTTGTGTGTGTGTGTGGTTGGGCGTTTGTGTATGGTGGGTGTGGTTGGGTGTATTGTGTGTATAGTTGGGGGGGTGTGGTTTGGTGTATGTGTGTATAGTCGGGGGGGTGTAGTTGAGGGTGTGTGTGTGTGTGTGTGTGTGTGGCTGGGTGTGTGTGGCTGGGTGTAGTTGGTTGCATGTATGTGGGTGGGTGTATGTGGGTGAGGGAGGGCTGGTAAAGCCAGAAGAGTCACCTGTGGGAGCTGCGGAGCATCCTTGCCAGTGAAGTTCTGGAGAGCGGGCCTAGAAGCTGTCCTCAGCCTGGTGCTGACCTCCTGAACTCGGCGTCCAAGTTTCTTCCCGTGGAGATGGACGCTGGTGGGCAGCACCTCAGAACCCACCCCCACGTCCACCACGGAGCCCGGACATCCAGCGTTTCTCTTCAGAGCTGGGGCATCTCTTGGCAAGGGGGGGGCAGAGATCATGGTCACCCCGAGCATGTCGCTCGGTTTCCCAGCACCTGTTACTGTCTGTCCTGCCGGAAGGGGCCGCAGGGCCAGGGGTCTGAGTGACCTGCCCGGCCTGCGCCCCCCTGCAGCACCGGGACTCAGCCCCGAGCCTCCCGACTTCCTGGCACCCCCTCGACAGGAGGGAAACGTCACCTCACACAGGAGTCGTGAGGACCCAGGCTTGGGTGTTGTTAGTCATCTGCTCTCTGAGAAGGGCCTGAGCCCGCCCGCCCTGCCCCCAACACTGGAGGCAGGAGGGCAGCACGGCAGGAGGCCGACGGGCTGGGGCACAGGTGTCTGGAGGGAGCTGTCTCTGGCTTCAGCCTGTCGCGGGCGGCTGGGCCCGTGGGAGGGGGGAGTCTGCGCTGTCCCGCCTCCTGTGCCTGACGTGCGTGTCACGGGACTTGTGTCCGTGCATGTTTTAACTGCCGTGCTTCTCCCCGGTGTGTCCCCCTCAAGGCCCTCGTCCGCTCTGTCCACAGGGCCGCCACCGCCCGCCCTCATCTGGGTGGGAGCCGGTTGTGGGGGGCAGCGGGGCGGGGCCGCATGCCTGGCGGGTCCCCACGGGGGTGCATGGGGAGCCGTGGGCCCGCCCGCGTCTCCTGCTGCGCCGCCAAGTGTAGCTGGCGTCGTGCGGAGCACGGAGGTCGCTGCCCGTTCCCCACAGGAGCTGATGCTGTGCTACCTGGTCAAGCCCGCCGCCATGACGGACGCGGACATGGAGTCCCCGGACTGTATGAGGCGCATCCGAGTCCAGGTGGGTGGACGCAGGTGGGCTCCTGCCGTCCCGGAGAGCCTGCCCGTGGGCCTGGCCCCGGCGCAGCTGCGCCCGAGAGAGAGACCGTTCGCCTCAGAGAGAGACTTCGCCTCAGTCCCGGGAGGTGCCTTCCCTGGGGTGCCGCGCGGGTCTGCACGTGCTCCCTGCCGCTTCCTCGCCTGCGGTCACCTGGCTCTGTGCCCCCCACCCCTCACTACCAGAACAGCTCTGGGGCCTCTGGCCAGGCCTTCCTGGGACTCCTCGTCTCGCTCCGCATCACCATCTTCCCCT
>PVHY01027090.1:0-16615 GCA_004024945.1 Uropsilus gracilis
TTTGTTTCAAATCTTACATATAAGTCATATCCATTTTGAGTTGATTTCTGTACAAATTGTGAGGGTGTAATCTTGATTTATTTTTTTTGCATGTCATGGTCCAGTTTTCCCAGCACCATTTAATGAGGAGGCTGTCCTTCTTCCAGTGTATGTTTTTTGCCCCTTTGTCAAAGATTAGTTAGCCATATATTTGTGGTTTTATTTCTGAGCACTCGATTCTGACCGTTTGGTCTGTTTGTCTGTTTTTGGACCAGTACCATACTGTTTTCATTATTAGCAAACATCATTCTTAATGGTGAAAAATTAAAAGCATTCCCATTAAGATCTGGAACAAGACAAGTATGTCTGCTCTTACCACTGCTTTTCAATATAGTGCTGAAAAGCCTAGCTAGAACAATTAGACAAGAGAAAGACACAAAAGAAATACAAGTAAGGAAAGAAGTGAAACTATCATTATGATGATACTTTATATAGAAAATCCCCAAACATCCAGAATAATAATGAAAATAAACTAATTCAGTAAAGCAACAGACTATAAAATACACAGAAATAAGAAGCCTTCCTATATGGAGACAATAACAAGGGGAAGGAATTTTTTTTTAAATCCCATTTACAACTGTACCAAGAAATGTAAATCCCTTGAAATAAACCTACCAAAAGAGGCAAAAGAGCTACACAAGAAAATTATAAAACACTGTCAAAACAAATAGAAGATACAAAGAAATAGAAAGATATCTCCTGCTCATGGATCAGAAGAATTTACACTCAGAAAAAAATGCCCATCCTACTAAAAGTAATCTGCAGATCCAATACAACTCTAACAAAAATCTCAATGACATTCTTTAAAGAAAAATAACAAATACTATTGAAATTCATATGGAACCACAAAAAAAAAAAAAAAAAAGCCCAACTAGCAAAAGCTTTCCTCACTAAAAGGGGGAAAAATGGAAGCACTACACTCTCAAACTTCAAACAAAACTACAAGACCATTTTAATAAAAACAGTATGGTATTGGTACAAAAATAGACATGGAATAGAATAGAAAACCCAGAAATGAAACCATACACATATGGCCAACTATTCTAAGACAAGGAGCAAAGAGTATACTCTGGAACAAGGAATGCCTCTTTAAGAAATGGAACTGGAAATAAATGGACTGCAGCATGACAAAAAAATGAAATGAAAAAAGAAGAAAAGAAACTAAACTACTACTTCACATCATTTATAAAAATCAACTAGAAATGGATAAAGAATTTCAACATGAAACCTGATATAATAAAATATATAGTAGATAACATAGGCAAAATACTCCAGGACATACATCTCAGAAAATTCTTTAAAGTCTCATCTCTAGGCTGGGCATGATGCCTGTAAGTAGCAGCCTAGGAAGTTGTGGTGGGGACCAGGGATCACAGTTCGAGTTCCTCCCGGAGGAATGTAGTGAGACCTAGTTCCCAAAAAATAGCTGGGTGTGGTGGCACGTGCCTGTAATCCCAGCTACCTGGGAAGCTGAAGTTGGGGATTGCTTGAGTCTGTGATACCCCGGGCAACATGAGCCTGCGTTTCCACAGGCAAAAATAGCAAGACCTAGTCTCAAAACAAAAAACAAACAAAAAAAAACACCATGCAACACAGGAGAAACAACTATGGAAACACAATGTCACACGGTACAACTACGAGCTCCTTGGGTCTAGAAGACCCAAGACTTCACTTCAGAGATGCCTTTTAGGAGACACCCCTCCCCACTCTATGGGAGAGGAGAGGAGAGGAGAGGAAGGCAAAGAACTGGGGGCATGGGTCCCACAGCAGGGCTGCAAAGTGAGGCAGAGGAAATTATCTACAATGGCCATTCACGGGTGCCTGTATCCACAGAGAAACCTCTTCACTGACATTGACAGAGGGTGAGAACCCCTAAATCTGACCCCAGAACCAGCAAAACAATAGAGATGGGATTGGAGAAGACAGCCTCCAACAAGAGAACATGGACAGACCATAAATAGATATAGACTAGCCGCCCAATGCAATCTTAAGACTGAAAACCTACTAGCAAGGTTTGCCTGGTTCCAACAACACAGTCCCTCACCCAGTGAAAGAAAACTGCCACAGGGAAGAAAGAGGCTAATGGACTTAGCACAGACTAGTAAACAACAAGAACAGAGTCTGAGAGAATGGAGGGGGCACCAGAGGGAGGAAGGAGGGAGAGTTAACTCAAGAACCATTTACTGAGATTATGATTTAAAGAATAAAAATAAATTAAAAAAAAATTTTTTAAAGTCTCATCTCTAAAATTTTCACCCTCCATATAAGTGATAAGGGTCTGATAACAAAGATATAAAAGGAACTCACACAACTTAAAAAAACAAAACAAAAAGCCTAATCAAAAAGTGGGGAAAGAACTAAAAAGACACTAATAATCAGGTAAATGCAAATCAAAACCATACTGAGATACCACCTTACACCAGTAAGAATGGCCCATATAATAAAAAATGGATAACAACAAGTGTTGACAAGGATATGGAGGAAAAGGAACACTCTTACACTGCTGGTGGGAGTGCATACTGGTTCAGTCCCTATGGAAAACTGTGTGGAGGACATTCAAATAACTGAAAGTGAAACTACCATTCAACCCAGTAATCTCACTACTGGGAATCTACCCAAAGGACACAAAAACACTAACTGAAAAAGACACATGTACCCGGATGTTTACTGCAGCACTATTTACAAACACCAGGATATGAAAGCAATGCAAATGCCCCCAAACTGAAGAATGGCTGAAAAAGATGTGGCATATCTACTCAATGGAATATCACACATCAATCAACAAACATGTCATTTGCAGCAACATGGTTAGAGCTGAAAGGAATCATGTTAGCAGAAATAAGCCTGAAAGAAAAAGATAAATATGGGATGATCTCACTTATATGAGGGCTACAGGGAAAACAAACGAACGAACAAGAAAAATATAAAATGGCAAACAGAATTGAGGCATAGAGCAGGAGAGGGGGAGCCAGAAAAGAGTGGAGGAGGGGGAAGGCACAAGAGATAAAGTGATGGGGTGGTGGGAAAGTCTCAGGATAGACGATGATATAATATATATACAAATATGTATGTTTGTATATATATGTGCAATCAAAAAATAAATAAATTTTTTATTATTTGAAAAAAAAATAGACTCATCTCCAGAAACAAAGCAAATGAATGTGCTACCAGTAGGGGCCTGGAGAAAAAATGGTTGACTTTATCTAAAAGTGCATGTTGCTTACTCCCATCAGTCTTACAAGTTATACATTAGATGAACTTTCATTACCACTTATGTAAGGTCACTAAGAAAAGTTGTGTAATAGGTGTAGAAGACAATACAACTTCACATTTTCCAATCTCACTTATGAGATGAGAAAAACAACTGCAGACAAGCTACACTCAAAGATCCTTACATTTCAAAATTTGTCAGACTAATTGCCCACATTAATATTGCACGTTGCACCATAATCTGCTGAATCTATTCTGTTTGCCTCATGCCTTTCAATAGACTGTTATCAGTATATATTTGAATGTGTTGGAAATAAAGGGAAATTACTACTTTAGAGTTTGCTGATTTAAGCATAGTTAAACTCAAAATTTAATTGCTAGTGGCCTTAAACCAATTTTTTAATTTTCTTCAGGGGTCTTAAAAGCCCTCCTTATTATTTTCAAGAAAATAAGAAATAGGGTCAAAACTTCTTGAAACCAAAATTCCTTTCAATGAAGGGAAAAAAATCTTCACCATATATTTAGACTATGTGTAGATATTGCAGATCTTGTTCAACTAAAGGAATGTCTATTAAACTTAAAAAAAAAGGAGTTAACCATAATTACAGTAATCTGTTATTGCGTACACAGCATAAAAGTGAAATACAACATCAATAATCTAAGAGGTGAGGGGAAGGAGAAGTAAAAGTGTACAGTTTAGAAATACTATCAAAGTAAATTTGTTGTCTGCTTAAAATTAGATGTTACAATTTTTTTTTACTTAAAATTTTATTTTTACTACTTTTGAAAATGGGCAGAGATTAGGGTGCCAGCATACAAAGGTTTTGATAGGCCCCTACTAATGCTTTCCTCAGAGTTAAGAGAAAGGACTTGACTTTTTTTTATTAGCTTGTAAGGACATCAGTTAAAACTGGGATATTATAATTTTAAGATATTTTATGTCACCTCATGGTAACAAGGTAAATGGATAAAGTCAAAACACACCCATATCTCCAAGAAGAAGCAAAGAGAAAGGAGTCTACAAAGCAACCAGAAAACAATGAACAAAATGGCAACAGTAAATTCTTACATAGCAATTACTTAGAATATACATGGATTAAATTCTCCAATCAAAAGACATAGACTGGTTGAATAGAAAAAAAAGAAAAAAAAAAACAAATCTAACAATGTGTTGCCTACAAAAGACTAAGTTTAATCTTAAAAATTCACATAGAAAGAAGGAATAGAAAAAGTTATTTCAAATAAACAGTATGCACAAGTAAATTATATCAAACAAAATAGACCACTGAAATAGACTTCAATCCACTGAAAATTATAAAATGACACAAAAGGTCATTTTACAATGGTAAGTGGGTCAATTCACCAAGATACAATTTTATAAATATTATGTACCCAATACTGTGGCAACCAATTACATCTAGCAAAAAACAACCGCAGTAAGAGAAACAGTTTTAATGTCCCACTCTCAAAAATGGATAGAGCATCCAAAAGAGAATCAACATGGAAACAGTATTTGATCAACACTGTGGAGCAAATGGACCGAATAGATACAATTATCTATTCAAAAATAGTAGAATACATATTCTTCTCAAGAGCACATGGAACATTTTTTTTCTGATAAACCATATCTTAGATGGCAAGTCTTAGCATATTCGAGAGGACTGAAATCATGTTTCTTCTCTGATTACGATGGTATAGGACCAGAAATATTAAGAATAAAAATTTGAATACATGGAGATGAAACAACACGTCCAGAAAAGCCAAAACATCAAAGAAGAAATTAAAGGGAAAAATTAAAAGTATCTTGAGACTAATAAAATTGCAAACAATATATCAAAAATTATTATAAGATACACAAACAATTATCAGAGGGAAATTCACCAAAAAAAGGAAACAAGAAGTCAATAAAATCACAAATGAAGTAGAAGAATTAAATATCATACATAAATATACTAAGACATAAATATGTCGATAAATTGAACAGTCTGAAGTAAAGGAAAAAGTCAGAAACATACAACCCCCCAAGACTGAAGCAGGAAGTAGACTATTTGATCAATACTAGTGAGCATGCCCTAGGCTTGCCGGTTTTTTGAGCTTGGGAATGCAGAGGGCTCCGGGCCCCCGGCTCCGGGCTCTGGGCTCCCGCCTCGCCACTAGGTACAAGGAGGGAGCATGGGGTGCGGGCAACCTGCACAGGCTTTTCAGACTGCTTGGAAGGTAGGGGATCCCTTCCCTCTCCACTCCAGCTTTATAGGCCCACGGCCACCTCCAATGGGCAATCTACCCCTGTTTTTGCCTGGCTCCCTTGCTGGAGCTGGGCCATTCAGCTCCCTGGATGCCTTGCCCTCCCATGCCTCCCTTATTGGACACAGGGGTGAGTGCTGGGTGGGCCCCCCCCCCCCAGTCTCTGACCCCTTGAATGGGACACGGAAACAAAGGGCACTCTGTCCATGTGTTTGCCATCTGCAGACCAGGCTAGCCTAGGCATGTTTCCCCCAGCTCCTAGCCTAAGGGGAGGAACCAGTGTGGGGCTTGGGCAGGCCCTAAGCCCTGCTTACCAGCAGGCAGCCTCATAGGTTGTCTGCCTGCCTGGGGTCCTGGGCTTTGGGAACTCCCTTACCAGCAGGGAGCAAGGGGGGAAACAACCCCTGGGTTGGCCCCTCAGGCCTGGAGAGCCCAGGAGGGGGACCCAGGTGGGGTTTTGGCTCCATCTACCAGCGGATGGTTGCATGGTACAGCCATCTGCAGCACGGATCAGCTAAGGCATGTTTCCTCCAGCCCCTAGCCCAAGGGGGGCTGGGGAGGCATGCAGGCAATCCAGGCCCCACCCTCATGCAGGGAGGAACCATCATGGACGCTGGGTGGGACAGAAAGCCCTGCCCACTAACAAGCAGCTTCATGGGCTGTCTGCCTGCCCAGGGTCCTGGGCCCTGAAGCTCCATTGCCAGCAATGAGCAAGGGCAGCAACAACCCTGGGATAAGCCCCTCATGACTGGAGAGCCCGGGAGGGGGGCTGGGTGGGGTTTTAGCCCCATCCATCAGTGGATGGTTGCACATGGCAGTCATCTACAACCCAGTTCGGCCTGGGCATGTTTGCCCCAATCCCTAGCCCAAGGGGGACTGAGGATGCATGCCCAGCCATCTGGATCCTGCCCCCACACAGGGAGGTACTGGCATGAGAGCAGGGGTTTTAGAGGGGTAGGGAGGGAATGCCCTTTCCACTTCACTCTCACCCCAGCTAATCTGCAGGAGGAGGGAGAACATAAATAACACAAACTCCATCATAGAAGGGGTGAGCGACCAGCCTACAAGCTTGAGATGGACATAGGAGATAGATTATTGAGAAAACCAATAAATGTAAGAATGGAGAAACCACTATAGAAAAGGATGTCATGAAGCACACCTATGCTCTCACCAGGTCTGAAAGAGCCAAGGCCTCACATTGGAGATGCCTGCTAGGAGAGCAAAGTATCCTTCCCCAACCAATGGGAGAGGAGAGGAAGGCCAAAGAGTGGAGGCAGTGACCCCACAGCAAAACTGCAAACTGAGGCAGAGGAAATAATCTACAATCGCCATTCACAGATGCCTGAATCCACAGGGAAACTTCTTCACTGACACCAGCTGGGGGTGAGACCCCCCTAAACCTGACACCAGAACATTAAGTTGAAATGGCAGATAAGGGAGTGGAGATGGCAGCCTGCAATGAGAAAAACATGGACAGACCACAAATAAATATAGACTGACTGCCCAAAGCAAGTTTATCATTGAAAACCTACCAGCACAGTTCATCTGGTCCCAAGAATACAGTCCCTTACCCAATGAAAGGACACTGCCACAGGAAGGAAAGAGACTAATGGACTTAACACAAACTAGCAAACAACAAAGAGAGGGGTTAGGGTGAATGGAGGGGGCGCCAGAGGGAGGGGGAGGTATTCCAAAAACTGCATTCACCAAAGTTGTGATTTAAGGAATAAAAATTAATTAATTAATTAATTAAAAAAACACACAATAAAGAATGCTATATCTATAGGGGAAAAAATAATACTAGTGATCAAGGTAATCTTAAGGAAAGAAAATAAAGTTTGAGGCACCACACTTGCTCATTTCAAATTATATGATAAAACAATAGTAATCAAAATACTATGATACTGACATAAAAATAGACACGCAAATTAACAGAATGGAGAGCTGTAAATACACCCACATATAAACAACACCCACACATAAACAATCAACTCATATTTGACAATGGAGCCAACAATGTTCAGTGAGAACAAGACAATCTAATAAGTGGTAGTGGGAAGATCAGATATTTATATGCCAAGCAATAAAACTAGACCTCTATTCTTATCCCATGACAAAAGTATTAGTTTGAATACTAATAGATTAGACTTAAATGTATGACTTTAAACTATAAAACTCCTAATAGAAAACTAAGACAAAAACTCCATTACATGGGTCTTGACATTGATGTTTTTGAAAATGACAACTAAAGCACAGGTAAGATAAACAAGTGGATTCCTTTTAGGATAATCTGAAAAATATCCTGTTCACCTTCTCTAAGAGTCCAGATAGTGAAAAATAGAACCCAGAGGGTACTGGAATGACATATATTCAAAATGTTAAAGGACTAAAACTGAGTAGTATTCCATTGTAGTAGTATTCCATATATACCACACCCTCTTGATCTAGTCTCCTGTTTGGGGAGACAATGGAATACTATTTAGAAATAAAAAATATAAACTCATGCCATTTACAAAAACATGAATAGAGCTGGAAGAGATTATACTAGGTGAAACCATTGAGCAAAGAAAAATATTGGGTGGTTCAGTTATAGAAGGAATATAGAGTCAAGAAAAAGATATACTTTGCAAGCTATTCATATATCTGAGGCATACAGCAGGGGAGAGGTTGAGTAGGGTCTTCAAAAAAGGGAAGGGAAAAGCACAAGGGACTACAGTTATGGTTCATGGGTGCTGTGGTGGTAGGAGAACAACTGAGGGGAGAAATCAAATATTGTACAAGAATGAACAATGATATAAGAAAACAAATTTAATTATTAAGAAGGATTGAAATTTCTAATGAAGAGTGTATTATTCAACAAACTACAATTATAAAAATAAAAATATACCTTAATTTAAAAAGGGAGAATTCCTTGGTATCATATTTAACTTATGACAAAGAATAAAATTAATACATTGGACTGGAAAAAAAGTGACACAAGAAGTAAAATCAACTGGAAGAAAACTGGGTATTTGAAGTAATAAATATCAAGTATAAAAATAAAAGAACTTACAAACAAGTGGGACCATATGATATGAAAAGTTTTCTGCAGAGAAAAACATCAAGTGAAAAGAATCTATGGAATGGGAAAAAATATTTTCAAGTATCTCATAAGGATTAATAGTCAAAACATGAAGAACTAAGACAATTTAAAAGCAATAAACAAACAAATTAACTAATAAAATAAAAACAAACAGAATAATGCCTAGAAATGAGAGTCTGAAAGACATTTCCGCAAAGATGTAAAAATGGCCAATAGAATGAAACAGTCAACAATAAAGTGCTTAGCTCATTTATTAGGGAAAAAAAAATCACAATCATAATGAGATGGCCCCTCACACCTCCTAGAATGGTAATATCAAAAAGACCAGAGATGCCAAGTCAGCAAGTGCTGACAGGATGTGGATAAAGGGAAATCCTTGTGAACTATTGGTAGGTGTGGAAACTGGCACAGCCACAATGGAGAACAATGTAGAGAATCTTCAAAAATTAAAAATAGATATGGCATATGATTCAGCAATCCCATTTCTGAATATTTACCTGAAAGAAGCAAGGCTACTAAGTACATGTAAACAAGTATCCATGAATGGATATCATGAATGATTATATGATTTATATAAAAAACAGATACACACATAAACATATATACATATAGTCAATTATTAAACAAAAAAAAAAAAACAGAATTCCTCTTATCTCTGGCAACATGAATGGAAGTTAAAGCATTATATCAAATGAAATTAGTCAAATACTATAAGATCTCACATCTATGTGGAATCTAAAAATAAAAAACAAAAACCCGCCAAAATTAAAGAAAAATGATTAGACTTGTGGTTACCAGTGGCAGTGGTGGATGAAAAGATAAAAATTCCAGTGAAAAGATAAATGAGTACTAGGGATTTATGTATAAAGTGATGACTACAGTGAACACCATTGCTGAAAGTTGCTAAAAGAATTGACCGTAAGTTCTCATCACTAGAAGTAAAATTTTTAGTTTTGAATATACATGATTGTGGATGCTAGCTAAACTTGCTGTGTTCATATATATCACAGTCTTTATATTGTATATCTTCAACATTTTATGTCAATTATATTTCAATATAACTGAGGGAAAATAATTTAGCAATTTTAAAATAAATAATGTAGTATCAGTAACCATAATCACTAAGTTATACTTTAGATCCCTACAACTTATTTATCTTATAACTGGAAGTGTATACTGTTTATCAATATTTCCCCTTTTCTTCACCCCCTTAGTCTCCATTCTACTGTTTCTGTGGTTCTAGATTCCACATGTAAATGACAGGATGCCTTAATCATGGCTGAGCAGTATTCTGTTACATATATTTTTTCCACTTTAATTCCATTACATTTTACATTCTATATAATTCCCTTTGTTCACACACCCCATCTTCTTTATCCATTTAAACATTAATATACACTGAGGTTGTTTCCATATATTGGTTACTGTAAATAATGCTGCAATAAACATGGAAGTGCAGGTATCTCTTTGAGATCTTGTTTCCATTTAATATATACCCTGAAGAGGTATCACTGCAGATTCAATGCAATCCCAATAAAAATCCCAATGACATTTTTTAAAGAGATAGAACAAAAATTACTGAAATTCGTATAGAATAACAAAAGACCCCATAGATGAAAAAAACCTCCTGACCAGAAAAGAAGAAAATGGAGGTATTACAATTCCAAACTTCAAACTATACTACAAAGCCATAATAATTAAAACAGCTTGGTATTGGTACAAAAACAGACAGTCAGACCAATGGAACAGAATTGAGTGCCCTGAAATAAAACCACACATATATAGTCAACTAATTTTTGACAAAGGTGTGAAAAAGCTACCTTGGAACAAAGATAGCCTCTTCAATAAATGGTGCTGGGAAAATTGGACTAAGACATGCAAAAAAATGGACCAGGAAAACTCCCTTAATCCATGTACAAAAATCAACTCAAATAGAGATCAGACCTGAAACCATAGCATACATAGAGGAAAACTTGGGCAAAACTCTCCATGAACTACAGTTCAGAAATCCCTTTCTGGAAACATCTACAGATGGCAAAAAAATGAAGGAAAACATAAACAGATGGGACTACATCAAACTAAAAAGCTTCTGTACAGCAAAAGAGACAACAGAAAAAACTAAAAGATGCCCAACCAAATGGGAAAAAATCTTTGCCCTCCACATGAGTGATAAGGGTTTAATAACAAAGATCCACAAGGAACTCACACAACTAAACAAAAGCAAAACAAAAAGCCCAATCAAAAAATGGGGAGAACTAAAAAGATACTTCTCCAAAGAGGAAATACAAATGGCCAACAGGCACATGAAAAATTGCTCAACATCGCTAGTAATAAGGGAAATACAAATCAAAACCACAATGAGCTACCACCTTACACCAGTAAGAATGGCCCACATCCAAAGAACAGGCAACAAGAATTGCTGGCAAGGATGTGGAGAGAAAGGAACATTACTACACTGCTGGTGGGGAATGTAAACTAGTTCAACCACTATGGAAAGTGGTGTGGAGGACCCTCAAACTAATGAAAATGGAACTACCATTTGACCCAGCAATAGCTCTTTGGGGAATCTACCCAAAAGAGACCTCAATGTGGGTACAAAAGGACACCTGTGCCCGGATGTTTACTGCAGCACAATTTATAATTGCAAGGTCATGGAAACAACCTAAATGCCCCAAAATGGATGACTGGATGAAAAAAATGTGGTATATATATATACACGATGGAATATTACTCATCAATTAAAAATGACAAATTCAACAATTTCATAACAACATGGATGTATTTAGAAGAAATCATATTAGCAGAAACAAGCCATAAAGAAAAAGGCAGAAACCAAATGGTTTCACTAATATATGGGATATAATGAAAAAAAATAAACAAAAGCCTTGAGAAAAGTCAAAACAAGCTAAGCACCAAAATAAAGCACACAACTATGAGCAGGAGGGAAAGGGGGGGAAGAGGGTATGGGGGGGCAAATCCTTGAGATTACAACATTGTGAAACCTATATATAAATAAATTTAAAAAAACATTAAAGAAAGAACAGAACTGCTGCAATTCAAAGGAGACATCTAAAACCAACAGATAACTTTGGATTGGATGCTGAAATGTGGGGGGAGGGAACAAAACAGCATAAAAGGACATTATTGGGATAGCTGACTCAATCTGAATATGGATTATGGATTAGATAATAAAATTATATCAATGCTAGCTTTTCACATTTTGACAATTTTACTGTGATTGCAAAAGAAAGTATTCTCTTTCTTAGGAAAATTCACACGAAAGTATTTAGAGATATGGAGGCATGATATTTCAACTTAACTTCAAAAGATTCAAGAAAAAACTTCAGCAAAATATGTGGTTGATAAAAACACATGGGGCATTACATAGACTATTGCTGAATCTATGTAAAGTGTACGTGGGAGTTTCTTATGATCTAGCAATTATCTATAGGCATGAGATAACATCAAAATAAAATGTTACACAAATTTTTAAAAAAGAGGTATCACTGGATCATGTGCAAGTTTCATTTTTAATTTAACTATATTTTTGAGATATAATTGATATAATATTGCATTAGATTTAGGCGTGTGAAATGATTTGCTATATATCATGAAATGATTACTATATTTGTTATATCCTTTACCATACAGAGATATAATTTTCTCTTATGAGAACTTTTAAGATCTACTGCTATAAACTTTCAAAAATACAATGTAATATTCTTATTATAGTCACTACATTGTTGTACATTATATACCCAGGATTTATTTATCCTTTGGGTATATCCATGGTTATGGCAGCAATATTTACAACTGCCAAGAGCTGGTAACTATGTGGCAGATGACTGGATAAAGATGTTGTGTTATTTATACACAATGGAATACTACTCAGCTATGAAAAAAGATAAAACTTGCCACTTGTGAGAACATTGCTGGACCTAGAGGATAGTACATTTAGTGAAATAAGTCAAATCTTATATGGCTTATATGTAGTAAAGAAATACAATAAATGAACTAAAAAACAAATTTTAAAGTATAAGGACAAAACGTTGCCAGAATAAAGGGAAGGACAAGGAAAACATGTAAATAAGGGAAAGGTGACAACTGTATGGTGAAGACTGGAACTGGACTTCTAGTAGTGAACTTTGATATATACAGACATTGACATGATGAACACTTGAAATGTGCCAAAATGCAATGCTACTGCAATAAAGATTAAAAATATCAAAGTATAAAACCCAAAATACTTGCAAAGTTTGTTTTTACGTAAGGAAATGACTTAGTTATCTTTGTACAAACAAGACTGCTACCTTTTGCCTTTATTAAACTGCTTAGTGGGACTTGTGCTTAGGATTTGGAAGCATTTTTTTCCCAAGAGACTAGGTCTCGCTATGTTGCCCAGTGTTGTCTCAAACCCAAGGACTCAAGTGATCCCAGCCCATATATAGCTGGAACTACAGGTGCATTCCACCATGCCCAGCCAAAAGAATTTATTTTCAAAGGTGTTAACCGAAGACAAAAAATTCCCTAGACAATATAATATATTCTCCCAGAACACCTTTCTGGGAAATTCACTGACTGTTCCTTTAAGAAGAATTTACCGACATTATAGTCTACTAGAATCAATTCATCTATTTAATCTGTACAAATTACTGTTCCTTATTTCTTGAGTGATCAAAACCTGGTACTAACATGCCCCATCTTTGAACAACCTACTTCCAATGCCCAGAAATTCAAATTGGTAGAGTTATTGATATAAGTGCTTTTTCTTGTCAACAAGTACTTTTCTAACCACAAAAATTGCCTTCCCTTTTCACTAACTCTGGCTCAATGGTCAAATAAAGAGGTCCTACACACAGCTTACAATAGAGGCTGGTGCCATTGTATAAGATAAATGTATCAATTGTATGAAAGTATCCAAAATAGGGTCTGCATGTGTTAGAGAAAAATGGATTGCAGAAAGAATCCCTGGATTGATACTCCTACACCACTGTGATTCATGTAGTATACTTAACACAGTAAATAGCATAGATACAAATAAAGATACAGGGTTTGAGGGTTTGGGCAGGAGAGAATTATCTTATGAATTATGGCCATTTAAAAACATGCCCACAATGCACCAGCACCAGGCCTCTGGGAGGGACCCAACCCCGCGCCACCCGCGCTGCCTTCGCCACCATCCCTGGGAGCCAGGCCCCACAGCCAGGTTTCTGAGGGAACCCACCCAACCCTTCTCCCACCCAGGTGAGATGCTGGAAGTCACTGGTGCCGGTGCCACAAGCAGCACTGGCCCAAATTACTAAACTAAACTACAGTTCTACTCTCAACCTGGAAAACATTCCCACCAGCATGCCTACCAACACAAGATCCATGGTTTCTCAGTATGTAGAACAAGTTAGAAAGCAAACCACAGCAAGAAGAAAAACTTTAGACATGCAAGCAAACCCTACAGGAATAATCCATGACCAACAAAGAAAAGACAATCTCCAGAAAACACCAAGGAAAACATTAAAGAAATGACGTGTATCTCAGAAAAAGATTCCAGCATCAACATATTAAATGCATTCCAACAATTAAGAGAAGAATTAGAAAAAAGGACAGTAAGGACAGTAAGAAAGAAGCATTTAATGCACTAAGGGAAGAAGTAGAAACATATAAAAAAGAAAGCATCAATATGTATAACCTAATCAACAAACTAAGGAGTGAAAATGAATCCCTAAAATTGAAGAAAGAGACTCAAGATTTAAGGGTTGCAATAGATGAACTCAAAAATGCACAGAAAAGCCATGGAAGCAGAATAGATGAAATAGAAGAATGAATCAGCACACTTGAGGATACAGAAAAAGAGAGGACAAAGAAAGAAAAGAGAGAGAGAAACAAAGTAAGAAGAGTGAAGACAAGCTCAGAGATATGTCATATTCCTTAAAAGAAACATAAGAGTAATAGGAATCCCAGAAGGAGAGGAGAGAGTCATGGGAACTGAAAGACTTTTCAATATAATAATAGAGGAGAACTTCCCAAATCTGAAGAAAATAGGAATATACAGGAAGCCAAAAGGACACCAAACTACTTTAATGAAAGGAAAGACACAGCAAGACACATCATCGTAAAACTCCCAAGAATCCAAAATAAGGAAAAAATGAGAATGGCTAGATAAAAGAAACAGAAAATCTACAAAAGAAAATCCATTAGACTGACCTCAGATTTTTCTGAAGAGACACTCCAGGCAGGGAGAGAATGGAGTCACATCTACAAAAAAACTCCAAGAAAAGATGTGCCAGCCAGGAATACTCTACCATGCAAAGCTATCCTTCCTCTATGAAGGAAAAAATAGAACCTTCTCCAATATGCAAAGTCTCCAGAAATTTGCTACCACTAAACCCCCACTCCAAGAAATTTTGCAGGAGGTCGCAAGATCAAAATCATAAGAAGAACAAATACAAAAAACAAAAACAAAAACAAAAAAAACAAAATAAACCCCCAAATGACCACCAGGAAACCATTAGAATCGCAAACATCAATAATCACCCTAAATGTCAATGGTCTAAACTCAGCAATCAAAAGACTAAGAATTGCAGACTGAATCAGAAAACAGAACCCAACATTCTGCTGCTTCCAAGAAACACATCTGATCTCTAAGGATAAGCATAGACTGAAGGTGCAGGGCTGGAAAACTACACTACAAGCAAACGGCCCCCACAAGAAAGCAGGAGTTGCCATTCTTGTATCAGACAGAGCAGACTTCAAATTAACAAAAGTGACAAAAGATAAAGATGGCCACTACATAATGCTTAAAGGATCAATCCACCAAAAAGACAATACAATAATCAACATATACATACCTAATGAGGGAGCACCAAAATTCATAAACTACTAGCATAACTGAAATCAAATGTTGATGAGAATACATATGTGGTAGGAGATTTTAACACACCACTCTCAACAAAAGACAGATTAACAAAACAGCAACTACACAAAGAAACAAAAGCTTTAAAGGAAGAGCTAGACCAAATGAACCTAGTAGATATATACAGGACACTACATCTCCAAGGAAAAGAATACACCTTTTTTTTTCAAATGCACACGGTTCATTCTCTAAAATTGATCATATATAAGGCCACAAGATAAACCTGAATAAATACACAAAGATTAAAATAATACCAACCTTTTTCTCTGATCATAAAAGCATCAATTTAGAAATCAACAATGAAACGAAAATAAGGAGAGTAAAGACTACATGGAGACTGAACAACAGGCTTCTGGAAGATCACTGGGTAAAAGAGGAAATCAAAGAAGAAATTAAAATCTACATGGAGGCAAATGACAATGATGACACAATGTTCCAAAATGTGAGGGACGCAGCAAAAGCAGTACTACGAGGAAAGTTCATAGCAATACAGGCCCAAACAACAAGAATTGAAACAGCCCAAAGAAATACTCTAATCTCTCAACTTGAGGACTTAGAAAAAGAGCAACAAAAAAATCCAAAACCAGGCAGAAGACAAGAAATAACAAAAATAAAAGCAGAGATTAATGAAATAGAAAACAAAAAGACCATCGAGAAGATAAACAAAACCAAAAGCTGGTTCTTTGAAAAAATAAATAAAATTGACAAACCCCTGGCAAGGCTTACAAAGAAAAGAGAGAAAACACAAATAAACAGGATCATAAATGAAAAGGGAAATATTACAACAGACCCAGCAGAAATCCAAAAGATAATTAGAGACTACTATGAACATCTATACGCAAACAAATACAACAACCTGGAAGAGATGGACAAATTCCTAGAACAATACAGTCATCCAAAATTGAACAAAGAAGAAATAGAAAACTTAAACAGGTTAATCACAGGCAGTGAAATTGAGGCAGTCATCAGAATACTCCCTAAAAACAAGAGCCCAGATCCAGATTGTTTTACAAATGAATTCTGCCAAACATTCAAAGACGAACTAACACCGGTACTATTAAAACTCTTTTTAAAAATTGAGAAAGAAGGAAAGCTACCAAATACCTTCTATGAAGCAAACATTACACTAATTC
>PVHY01027091.1:0-16619 GCA_004024945.1 Uropsilus gracilis
AAGAAATCATTCTAGCAGAAACGAGCCAGATGGAAAGGGACAGAAACCAAATGGTTTCACTAATATATGGTCAACCAAATGAAACTGCACAAGAGGAGAATGGGGACCAGCTGGAGCGGGTGGGAGGGGGAGGTGGTGGGTGACCCCCAGGGATTGAAATGATGTGAAATATAGATAAATAAATTTAAAAAAAAAATAAGGAGACAACTGAGAGGTGAGATGCACAGGTGGAAAATGCTTTGTACTTTCCCTGAGCTGATGAAATTCCAAGGATGGCGAAGACAATTTTAGAGTAAAAGTACAGGATATCAGTGAGGGGACCACTGACCAGGAGAACTACAGCCAGATACATCATGGTTTCATTGATGAAAGTGTCAGAACAGGCAAGTTGGATCACCTTTTTGAGTTCACAGAAAAAATGAGGGACTGCCAAGTCTGTACAGAAGGACAGTCTCAACACCATTAAACTCTGTAACAAGGAATGCAGGGCACTCAGAATCCAGGACACCAGAACAAGCAACCCACAGAGCCAGGGATTCATGATGATGGTGTAGTGCAGAGGATGGCAGATGGCCACATAGCGGTCATAGGCCATGACAGCCAGGAGAAAGTCATCCAACACAGCAAAGAATAACAAAAATATATCTGCATTATACAGCCTTCATAGGTTATGACTTTTCTTTGTGTCTGGAAGTTCAGCAGCATTTTGGAGATGGTGGTGGAGATGAAGCTGATGTCTACAAAGAACAGGTTGGCAAAAAAGAAGTACATGGGTGTGTGCAGATGGGAGTCAAAGATAACAGCCGGGATGATGAGCAGGTTTCCACAAACTGTGATCAGGTACATGAAGAGGAAAATCCCAAATACAAGAGGCTGCAGTTCTGGTTCCTTTAAGAATCCTAGAAGAAGAAATTTTGTAATTTGTGTATCATTTCCTAGTTCCATGTAGTA
Organism: Uropsilus gracilis; assembly: GCA_004024945.1. Lineage (NCBI taxonomy): Eukaryota > Metazoa > Chordata > Mammalia > Eulipotyphla > Talpidae > Uropsilus > Uropsilus gracilis. Next base: position 952 of record PVHY01027091.1, read on the forward strand.
GAGGCAAAGACTGAAAAAGATCAACAATGTTAATCACTTCAATACTACAACGTATAACTTAGAGTCAATAAATAAATAAATAAATAAATGAACAAACAAACAAACAAACAAATAAATACTCATTCATGTGCAACTGTTCCTTTTAGCACAATTTCTCTGATGGAAGTCCTATGCTAATCAGCATTTCCCAAAAGATTATAAGTTCTACAACTTTATTAAGAAATTCTTTCACACATTTGAGGAGTATATGTGAGTGCCAAATTTCTCTGACCAAAAATGTGTAGTGTAGTGAGAAACAAAAATCTCTCTAAGTCAATGATTTAAAAAGAAAATAAGTAAATAAAATACCCTACCACCCTACCACATTTTAAATGGTGACTGATGTTATGAAGAAATGGGGAGGTGATATGAATTTTATTTCTGCCTGGTGATCATCAAAGACCATCAGACAGTAACATGTGAATTGACACTTCAGTGAGGATGGGTCAGGAGATGCTATGACCTAGAATATGTGTGCACAGCAGAAAAATGGTGAATGCAGGACTCTTCCTGCGCTTATTTCAAAGGAAAGTCAGTGTTTCTAGAGGATGAAACAGAAGGGAACATGGTGAGAGATGATGCCAGAGAATATTGGGGAAAAGAATCAATCTCTTCATTAGTGGTGAAACCCAATACACAGTGAATTCCTCAGGACATGTTCCTTGTACTTTCTCAATTATGTTTTCAAGGAATGTTTGTCTTTTAAACTGAGAGAATACTGACTTACAATACTACATGTGACTTAAGGAAATGAGTTCACAACCATTTCAGATTTGTTACCACATAACACTTACCACCTAAGTACTCATAGTTGTTTTATCATTTGGTAGGATATCTTCACTCTAATGTGGTAATTTTGGTAATTTCTCTCAACTGTGTGGATGCTTTTTAGTTAGATATTTTTTGCTTTTGTTTTGCTTGCTGATGGAGATAATCCCTAAAGACACAGCTGAATCTAAGGTAGTGGATTGTATCCCTACATTTTCTTCTATGTATTATATGGTTTCTGGTCTTACATCCAAGAATTTAATCCATTTTGAGTCAGTTTTTGTTTCCAGTATGAGAAAATCAATATTCCTTTGATTTCATTTTCTCCTTGTGTCTTTCTGGTTTTTCCAGCATTATTTGTGAAAAGACTTTGCTTACCCTTTTGTATATTCTTAGTGGCTTTGTCATAGATTAACTGGCATTAGAGTTATGGTTTTGTTTTGAGTTCTTGATTCTATTCCATTGGTCTGTATTTCCATTTTTATTCCAATACTATGCTTTTTCATTACTACTTGCATATAGTATCATGAAAAGTGTGGAAGTATGATACTTACATACTTACATGCCTATTCTTTTTTCTCAATTTTTACTATTCAAAGTCTCTCATACTATATAAATTTTAGTAATGTTTGCTCTATTTCTTTGGAAAATTCAATGAAAACCTTGAAATATGCCTTGTGTTGAATGTATATATTGTTTTAGATAAAATGAACAATTAAAATTTTTAAATTCTGCCAATGCATAAACATGGAATAACTTTCTTTGTGTAGTCTACTTTTTTTTCTCAAAGAGAAACCCAGCACTTAAAATATATTTTATTATAATTTCTATAAGTAACATTTCATTACAAATTATGTAAATTTCACTGTGTGTCATTATTACTCCACATCTGTATCTTCTAACCTAATTTCACCAATACAAAGTATTCTTCACTTTATATTATCCAAGAAGACCCATTTCAAGGTCTTACTATCAGAACAGTAAAAGTATAAATTTTTGTCTCTTAGGTCATCAGTAATAAATATTAAATAAAGTACCATTATTTTACATCACTCTTACTGCTTTGACAGCATAGGATTTTCCTCCTCATGTGTAGTTACTGTACCCCCACAACAAAGCACTCACAGATGTCTACCATACTCCATTGTGCTAATCTCAGAGCCAAGTTGTGAATAAGTGTGTGGAAATAAAAAATGTTCACTGTTGAGGGGTATACTATGTCTATATATAGATAGATAGATACAGAGATACATAGACAGATAGATATTTCTTTTTTTATTTACATGTTTCTTTCCAATAAACAGAGTTGTGCAAACGCACAGCATAGACTCATTATTAGGTCATCTTTCACACCAAAAGTAAACTGGAGAATGTAGGTTAGAATAGAAATGAAAGCATGAATGTTTGCATTAACATGAAAGTTAAGTATGTAAATTTATGGACACAAAGTTTTAGAGTAGAATTGCAGCTTTAAGTTTTCTAATGGTTCAGTGTTTCTATCCTAATGCTGCTAAATCAGTACTGCTTTCATTCTGATGAAGTGGAAATTTTTCAGTATCAGTTAATAGAGTTGAAACAATTCCTTTGTGATTCTATGGCTCTATGTAAAGTAGGATATCAACATCAATTATCCTCATACAATGCAATCTAGATGAAAAAAATCAATCTCAAATTCATTTCTTTTGAAAAAGTGCTATTAGGTAAATGTCTGTATTAGATTATGTCTGTATTAGACAAATCAGAATGGTAACTTTAAAATCTGCTGCAATAAATTACTCTAAGAGCAGCCCCCATGACTCCTGGTTGCAAATGAATTTCCCTTACTCTGCTGTATCTTAGCGCAAAACAAAACCCTGCAGAGTAAGTTTTCATGCACTGACTTGACTTGTGGTTTGGATCCTGCACCAGTTTTGGGTATCATGTTTTGAGACCCTCACAGTTTTGTAAACAAACCAGTGAGATTGGTGCTTACATGCTACCCTTCAGGTTTGAGTCCCACAGGATTTTGTAGGATCAAGCAGGTTTGAGCTCACACTGACAACAATCAAGCCTTGGAAATGGTAACAATTTTGGGCCAATCAGGTTTGAAAGGCAAGCATCCTGGCAGGAATATGTGCAGGGCAATGGATACATTCATCATCCAGATCAAGACCTTCAATTCTTTAGAACTCACTTCAGATTCATTTACTTAGGTAATTGCTTCCAAGAAACTCCTTGAAACCATCATATCTACCTCCACTGTTAAGTGCTACTTGACTAATGCTCGTGTTTCTGGCTCTGCTTCAGCATCACCTGCTGAAAGGTTCTACCAGTCTGTGCCCTGCACCTCTGAAAGAACCATACTCTGGTGCCTACTTCTCTGGCTCAACCTCTAAAAGTCTGCCCTTGGTCTGTGCCTGGCATCTCTAAGTGTTATAACACTGGCACCTGACCTTTCTCTCCATTGCTGCTGCTAACTTACCCTGACCAACATTGCTGATTTGTGCCCAGCCACCTCTGAAAGAGTTATCCAGCCATCTTTAAGAGATTCCAACTATTTCTGGTTCTCTGGTACCACTATCTGACTGCTACCCCTGGCTCCAGTGTGTTCAGCACTATCTCCTGGTGCTGTTGCATGTGGCACTGCTCTCTCTGGCCTTTGGGTTGCTGCTGCACTTCTGGTTGTTACTCCAACAGTGTCACCTATAACTCGTGCTAGTTGTCACCATGAGTTGGGTCCTTATCCACCTCTTATCTGTGTGCCGTCATCTATGTACATTTATTGAAGTGACACCATTTTGCACAAACAGTTTTTGTTTTGAAATACTAGACACTGCAGGCACTATAGTTGCGATAGAACACCAGCCATTTGTGGCTTTAGAGACTCATTTTTTCCCAATTTACTGTTTGTTAATAAATCCTGTTACTGTGCTCTGGACCTGAGTCATGTCTTGCAGTTGTAAGTGTCTGGGAAGGACACATTGACCATCCCCAGGTTTACACAGTTTCATTATCATGCTTATGATTAAAATGGATGAGTTTATTTTCTATTATTCTGTAAGTCAGAAATCTGAAGTAAGTCTTACTGAACTACACAATGTTTCTGTAGCAAAGAGCTTTATCTGGGGACTCTATGGAAGAGATTTTACAAACAGTTGGCAAACCAGTCCTTTTAGCTTTTTGTATTCGCTGTGTGCAAGTTAACTTAATTTGCATTTCCCTCCTGATTTTACCATATTATTATTGACAATTTGTGCATATTCTTTAATGAAGGGCATCTTCAATATTTTCCTATTCTGAGTTTTTTCTTCTTTTATATTTCAGCAACATCTAAACCTTAACCACACGTATGCATTTGGTTTCTTTTCTTCTAACTGGGGGATGGTCTTACCATGTTATTCATGGGCTCTTTTGCTTTGACATGCTTTAAATTTTTTGATGAAGTGCTATTTATTAATTAATTCATTCATTTGTTTAAATCATCTTTTCTTATTGTAGATTTGAAGTACAAAATCAGCATGACTGCATTTGTTCTTTGATCTTTCATAGGGTAAAATCAGGGTACATCCAGGCTGTGTTCTCATCTTGAGTTAAGGATCTCTCCCCCACTCAGATACTGGAAGGATTTGGTTCCCTCTATATGTATAATTTAGGTTGTCTATATTGCCAGCTACTGGAGGATGCTCACTCTCAGGCCTAATAGACTGTCCTCAAGTCCTAGTCATGAGTCATAATGCATTCAGGATTTGTATGCTCTCCCAAAATTTATGTATTGAAATCTAATCCCAGAAATGATGGTATTTAGAGGTAAATCTTTAGAAAATAATTCAGTCATGAGGGTGGAGATTAAAACCATTATAGATGAGGTCAGTGAAGTTGCTTATTGTTTCTCCCCATGTCAGAATATGAGAAGTAAGCAATCTGCAGGCTGAAAGCACATATTGACAAGAACCAGTCCGGGTTCACACTGCCATCTCAGATGTCCAGTTCAGAATTCTGATAAAATGATAGCAATTGTGGATAAGCCAAGCCACCAGCTTATAACATTTATTACAGCAACTTGAGCTAAGACATGGTGACCCACCCACACATGGCAGCACACAGAATCTCTCCTAAGCCTTGAATCTCTTCTGTTAGAAGGAAGCATATTTTAAGATCTTTTAGAAGCATTTTAGTAGCATTAAAGGGCCTTTTAGGTCAAGTGAAGGCAGAATAAACTAATGATTAACTCAAAGCAAATTCATACTTAACAAAAATCCCTATACAAATTTATTTTGACAGAACTGAACTTCTGTCTGTGCATATAGCAGCACCACTATGCCTTTGTTAATGCACCTCTAATATCATTCAAGTTGGCTATCACATACTCATACCAGGAACAAAATATTTGTGCCATTCTAAGTACTCATACCATACACACAAAAAAAATGACAGCAAGGTATCCAAACAGATCCAAGGGATGAATCACGGAATCTGTGTCTTTATTAGATGATGTTAGTTCCCAGGCATTTTACCTGATATTTATTATTTTTGAGGTTCCTCAGACCAGTTGCTGAGCTTTACAATGAAATAGTAAATAAAGTCTGTGCCCCTGTGCCAATAAATTCTGTGTTCTCGTTGTAGCCAATTCAAGCTTTCAAAAATTTATTACAATTGTACCTGAAATATGTACTTTTTTGATAGTTTTGCCTTTCTCCCATGATCTTTTCAGTGCAAGTTATTCCTCACATTGCTTTCCCTTTTCCGTCATCTCACTTACAGGCTATTTGGTTGCTCTGTGACCTCAGTTTTCCTAAGATCTCAAAAAAAAGTTACAATTTTGGAGATTATTTGACTTTTTCTTGTTGGGACAGGGGTGTTATTTAGATTTCTGCATTTTAAGCAAACTAGAATTTGAAATTTTAAATAAATGTTTTGGAAGGTGGGGAAGATAAAAATACTGACAGGGAAAATCTGAGAGTTTCTTTCATGTGTACTAAAGGGACATTATAAGTAAACTCTCACTATCTAAACTATTTGATTCCTGAATTTTGGAAAGCAAGAACTATTTGAGTTCAGAAAGCAAGTTAAATGTAGAATTATTTTATCATTCCTAAGTTTTTTATAGTCAAACCAGTGAGGGAACAGAAGAGAGCAACCATGATTTTGTTTAAAATATTTTTAGTTTCAGGTTTTCATTTTTATTTTTGAGGTTTTTTTTTTTTTTTTTTTTTTTTTGTTTTTTTTTTTTTTTTTTTTTTTTTGAGACTAGGTCCCGCTGTTTTTGCCTGTGGAACTGAAGGCTCACATTGCCTGGGGTACCACAGACTCAAGCAATACCCAGCCTCAACTTCCCAGGTAGCTGGGATTACAGGCGTGTGCCACCATACCCAACTATTTTTTGGGACTAGGTCTCACTGTGTTGCCCCAAGCAGGACTCAAACTGCAATCCTTAGCCCCAGCCACTTCATAGGCTGAAGCTTACAGGTGCGAGCCACCATGCCCGGCTCTAATTTTGAGTTTTCAATTCCAAAACTACCAATCATCTCATGACACAAATGAAAACAAATCTGTACTCTGTAATGTTTGTTCAGGGTATAGTGAAATTTACTACCAAACATCACACAATAGAGTCCATTGTCACCTTTTGTAGCAAGTAGTTCTTAACATCATAGGGCCTTAAAATTATAGGTATTTATTCATAGTCACACCTCATGTAGGCTTCAGGTCACTGGCACTGTGACACAGCTGTACTTAGCTCTAAATATGCCTTCATTCTGGGAGCACAACTGATGGACTATCCATGTGAAAGACACCCATTATAATATAATAGAGAAAAAGAGCAGAGGCAGGGTGAAATTACACCAAACAGTTATATAACTGTTTCTTAGGCAGCAGCATGTCACATCTACTTATAGTCTACCTGCCAACATGTTACTTGGCCAAATTCAAAGTCAAACAGCTCTCCTCTCATCTGAATGCATTCAAAACTCAAAGAAATGTGTGGGAAAAGACACTCCTTATAACACAATAGGGAATAAATTAACAATTGGGTGCTTTCATCCCAAGCCCAGTGTGGTTCGGGCCTGCGCAGACGGAGTGTCACTGAAGCTGGAGAGTGTGGCCAGTGCTGGGAAGTTCATCCCAGAGGTGAGAGGCAGCCAGTTTCAGCGGCGGGTGGTAGTGGTGGTGGTGGTGGTGGTGTCTCACTCAGGTGAGCTGCCCCTCTAGCAAAGAGACTACTTCTGGTTGTCACGGTAACAAACCTGGGAGTTAGAGACTGCAATTTGCAACTGAACAGACCCTGGCCCTTCAGGCTAGGGGTGGAACCAGTAGTTTAGTACTGGGTAAGCCAACTTGAAAGTTCCCAGCTTTCATCCCAAGCCCAAAAGTGCTGGTGCTGCATAGCGGTGCCAGTGCAAACTAAGGAAACAAGGACACTCACAAACCAAGAGCTTGAAGAAACCCCAACCAAAAAGAGTGTTAGGGCAAGCCTAGATGCTTGGAGGCACCAAGAGCTGTTTAAGGTTCATCAAGCTGAAAAAAGGGAAAACAACAATAAAGAAGACAGACAATACAATAGAAACCACACCTAGTCACACATTCACTCCTTGAAAAGGAACTGGTCTCCCACAATAAGCTACAGAAACAAGATATAACCACCACTGCGGCAAAAGTACAAAGACAGAACTAACCACAATTAGATAGCCTTCAACATGCCTAATACCAGAGCAGTAATCACTCAATATGTAGAGCAAGTCTGAAAGGAAAACACAGGAAGGAGGAAGAATACAAATACTCAAGTAATCCCTAAGAAAAATAATTCACCCCCAAAGGATACACAGTCTGTAGAAACCAACATGGATGATATGGAAGAAATGCTTCACATGTCAGACAAAGAATTCAGAATCAACGTGATAAAAGCACTCAAAGAGGTCAAAGAAGAGAGGAAAGAAGGGAAAACAAGAGGGTAGAAGCTCTCAACAAACCAAAATAAGTAGTAGAAAAATATAAAAAAGAATGTAGCAAAGTGAACAATATCATTGAAATACAGAAAAATGAAATTGAAACCCTAAATAAGAAGCTGCAGGAGATGCAATGCATAAGAGGAGCAATAGAAGAGCTCAAAATGCAGGGAAGAGCTAGGAATGCAGATTAGAAGAAATAGAAGAAAGAATCATCACACTGGAGGATACAGAAGTATAGAGAATGAAGAAAGAGAGAGAAAAACAGAGTAAGAAAACAGAAGAAAAAAATAGAGATCTGTCAGATACTCTAAAGAAAACAAATATAAGAGTAATAGGAATCCCATAAGGAGAAAAGAAAGACATAGGATCTGAAAAGTTCTTCAACGAAATAATAGAGGAAAATTTCCCAAACTTGAAGAAATGAAAATAGACATACAGGAAGCAAAAAGGACACCAAACTACTTTAATGAAAGAAGAAACACAGCAAGACACATTATAGTAAAACTTTCAAGAGCCAAAGATAAAGAAAAAATTACGAGAATAACAAGAGAGAGGAAACATAATCTACAAAGGAAAATCGATCAGACTGACTTCAGACTTCTCAGAAGAGACACTCAAAGCAAGGAGAGAATGGGGCCACATCATCAAAACACTCCAAGGCAAAAGTGCCAACCAAGAGTACTCTACCCAGCAAAGTTGTCCTTCCTTATGAAGGAAAAATTAGAACCTTTTCAGACAAACAAAGCCTCCAGAAATTTGCTATCACCAAACCCCCTCTCCAAGAACTCCTCCAAGAAGCCCTAAGATTGAAGCCTACAGAAGAATAAAAAGAAAGAACAAACTAAAACAGAACCACCAGTGACCACCAGGAACCCAATGTTAGAGCCTCAAACATCAATGATTACCCTAAATGTCAAATTAAAAAAGTAGCAAAGGATAAAGAAGGTTACTATCTAATGGTTCAAGGGTCAACTAACCAAAAAGACATAACAATTATCAACATATACTCACCAAATGAGGGTGCACCAAGATTCATAAGACAGCTACTAAGAGAACTGAAAACAAATATAGATGAAAACACATATGTAGTAGGAGACTTTAATACCCCACTCTCAACAAAGGACAGATTTTAAAAAAAAAGCTACACAAGGACACAAAAGCCTTAAATGAAGATCTAGACAAATGGAACTAATAGACATCTACAGGATACTACACCCACAAGGAAAAGAATACACCTTCTTCTCAAATTCACATGGATCATTCTCTAAAATTGACCACATACTAGGCCACGAGGCAAACATGAATAAATATACAAAGATTAAAATAATACCAACTTTTTTTTCAGACCATAAGAGTATCAAACTAGAAATCAATAATGAAAAGAAGAACATTCAACACGTGGAGACTGAACAACATGCTAATAAAGGAAGAATGGGTATTTGAAGAATTTAAATATGAAATAAAAACTTACTTTGAAACAAATGAGAAAGAAGACACAATGTTCCAAAATGTTTGGGATGCAGCAAAAGCATATCTAAGAGGAAGACTCTTAGCAATACAGGCCCATATCAAAAACCAAGAAAATAACCAAAAAAACAACCTAATCTACCAACTCAAAAAAACTAGAAAAAGAGCAACAAAAAAAAATCCAAAACCCAGCAGAAGACAAGAAATAACAAAAACAAAAGAAGAAATAAAGAACCTAGAAGCCAAAAAGACTATCCAGAAGATCAACAAAACCAAAAGCTGGTTCTTTAAAAAAATAAATAAAATTGACAAGCCCCTTGCAAAACTCACAAAGGAATGAAGGGAACGAATTCAAATAAACAGAATCACAAATGAAAGAGGAGAAATTACAACAGACACAAAAGAAATCCAAAGGATAATAAGAGATTACTATGAACAACTATATGAAAACAAATACAACAACCTGGATGAGATGGATAGATTCTTAGAAAGATACAACTCTCCAAAATTGAACAAGTAAGATATAGAGAATTTAAATAAACCAAACACAAGCAGTGAAATTGAAGCAGTCATCAAAACTCTACCTAAAAACAAGAGCCCAGGACCAGATGGCTTTACAAACAAATTCTACCAGACATTCAAAGATGATATAATGCCTGCGCTTCTAAAGCTCTTCCAAAGAATAGAGAAAGAAGGAAAACTGCCAAACACTTTCTATGAAGCAAACATCAACATCACACTCATACCAAAACCAAATAAAAACAGCTCCAAGAAAGAAAACTATAGGCCAATTTCCTTAATGAACATGGATGCAAAAATTTTAAACAAAATCCTGGAAAACCGAATCCAACGATGCATAAAAAGCATTATTCACCATGACCAAGTGGGATTTATCCCAGGGGCACAAGGATGGTTCAACGTCCGGAAATCAATTAACATAATACACCACATCAACAAAGAAAAAAGCAAAAACCACATGATATTATCAATAGATGCAAGAAAGCATTCAACAAAGTCCAGCATCCATTTATGATAAAAGCCCTTGAAAAATTAGGGATTAAGGGAACATACCTCAACATAATAAAAGCCATCTATGACAAACCTATGGCAAACAACATCCTAAACGAGGAAAAACTAAAAGCATTCCAGTTGAGATCCGGAACCAGGCAAGGATGCCCACTCTCCCCATTACTCTTTAACATTGTACTGGAAGTTCTTGCTAGGGCAATAAGGCAAGAGAAAGGCATAAAAGGGATACAAATAGGTAAAGAGGAACTGAAGCTATCATTATATGTGGATGATATGATTCTCTACATAGATGACCCCAAAAAATCCACAGAAAGATTGCTTGAAATAATTAACCAGTTCAGTAAGGTAACTGGATACAAAATCAACACACAGAATTCGGTAGCTTTCCTATATACAAAAAGTCATATAGAAGAAGAAGAAATCAGAAAAACCATCCCATTTACCTTTGCACCAAAAAAAAAATTAAAATACCTGAGAATAAACCTAACAAAAAATGTGAAAGAACTCTACAAAGAAAACTTTAGAACTCTACTAAAAGAGATAGAAGAAGACATAAGGAAATGGAAAGACATTCTCTGCTCATGGATTGGAAGGACAAATATCATCAAAATGGCCATCTTACCAAAGGCAATCTATAGATTCAATGCAATCCCAATAAAAATCCCAATGACATTTTTTAAAAGAGATAGAACAAAAATTAATGAAATTCATGTGGAATAACAAAAGGCCTCAAATATCAAAAAACCTCCTGACCAGAAAAAAAGAGAATGGAGGTATTTCAAACTTCAAGCTGTACTACAAAGCCATAATAATTAAAACAGCTTGGTACTGGCACAAAAACAATCAGACCAATGGAACAGAATTGAATGCCCTGAAATAAAACCACACATATGTAGTCAAGTAATCTTTGACAAAGGAGTGAAAAACTTAATTTGGAACAAAGATAGCCTATTCAATAAATGGTGCTGGGAAAATTGGACTAAGACATGCAAAAAAATGGACCAAGACAGCTCCCTCACACCATGTACAAAAATCAACTCAAAATTGATAAAAGACTTAGAGGTCAGACCTGAAACCATAATATACACAGAGGAAAACTTGGGTAAAACCCTTCAGGAATTACAATTCAGAAATCCTTTTCTAGAAACATCTACAGAAGACAAAAAAATGAAGGAAAACATAAACAGATGGGACTACATCAAACTAAAAAGTTTCTTTACAGCAAAAGAAACAACAGAAGAAACTAAAAGAAGCCTAACTGAATAGGAAAAATTTTTTGCCCTCCACAAGAGTGATAAGGGTTTCATAATGAAGATACACAAAGAACTCACACAACTAAACAAAAGCAAAATAAAAAGCCCAATCAAAAAATGGGGAGAACTAAAAAGACACCTCTCCAAGAGGAAATACAAATGAAAAATTGCTCAATATCACTAGCAATAAGGGAAATGCAAATCAAAATCACAATGGGATACCACCTTACACCAGTAAGAATGGCCCACATCCAAAGAACAGGCAACAACAACTGCTGGCGAGGATGTGGAGAGAATGAGACACTCTTAAACTGCTGGTAGGAATGCAAACTGGTCCAACCTCTATGGAAAGTTGTGTGGAGGACCCTCAAATTAATGAAAATGGATCTACCATTTGACCCAGCAATTGCTCTTCTGGGAATCTACCCAAAAGAGACCTCAATGTGGGTACAAAGGGACACCTGTGCTCGGATGTTTACCGCAGCACTATTTATAATTGCAAGGACATGGAAATAACCCAAGTGCCCCAAAACAGATAACTGGTTGAAAAAAATGTGGTATTTATACACGATGGAATACTACTCATCAATTAAGAATGACAAACTCGACGACTTTTTGACAACATAGTTACACTTAGAAGGAATCATACTAGCAGAAGCAAGTCAAAAAGAGAAAGACAGAAGTCAAATGGTTTCACTAATATATGGGACATAATGGAAAAAAAGTAAATAAAAGCTATGAGGAAAAGACAAAACAGGCTGAGCACCAAACTGAAGCACACAACAATGGGCAGGAGGGAAAGGGGGGGGATGGGAGGGGAGGTAAATGCCTGGGATTGCAAAGATGTGAAATTTATATATAAATAAATTTAACAAAAAGTTATCTACCAGTTTGGGCAAGATGGCAATTTTGACAATGCTAATTCTTTTAAAAAAATAAATATATCTGGATATTAGAAATTTAAAAAAATTAACAATTGGGGCAAAAATTACTTGGGGCAAAAATAGACATGAAAACATTTTATACTTCTGTTTACATCAAACATGAGATATACTTGCAATAAGTTATATATAGACTTAAGATAAAGGCATTGAAAAAGTTGAAGGAATACTATGTAAAGAAATACAAATGTACAGATATTCCCAAGAGTGGAACATAGCAATGTTATTGGGAAGGCCAACAGGTCTCCTGGGGTCTCCAGGTTGTACCCCCAAAAGGGATTCTGTCATCCACCAAAACACACATTCACTGTAAAACCATAAAGCTTACCAAAGTCTAAGGCAACCTCTCATACAAAAACACTGGAAAAGGGTAAAAGGAGCAAGGTAAGTTTGGGATGAAAAGAGCAAAAATTAAAGTACAAATCAAGATAATGGTTGCCTTTGTCAACCTCCCAACATGTCTCTCACCCATATGTCTCTTTCAAATGTATCAATTCTATGTGTCTCCTTAAAAATTCCCAAATTCATGGTACAAATCTAATGCTCAGAGCCAAGCAGACATTTCTTATTCCACATGTTTCTCTGTCTCTCCACATGCCTCTCCCAGGCATTCTCTCTGAATACTCTTTATATTCCCTTGACTGCTCAACTCCACCCCTCATTAGGTAGAACATGGAATCTTTCATTTTATGGAGATGTCTCTGTAAAACAGCTTGAAAGAATCTAAATACTGTAGTCATTTGAAGTTTTATGAGTCATGTTCCTGGTCAGACCATGGTATAGAATGGTGCCTCTCAAGCACTCTGATTTCTACTTAGAACCGAAATCAGGTCAAAATGAAGCCAGGATCCCAGTACGGGAAGTGTTGTAGCTGGGGCCCCAATATGGGCAGTATTAAAATTTAGGCGTTGATGCCACTAACTGTGTCTGAAAAATGCAGAGGTAAAAGATGGCCTAAACAGGATAAGGGTACTTATACTCAGCTGCAAATCCCAGGTGGGAAAGAGGAAAAGTATCACCTAGAGGGTGTACAGAGGGAAACTGGAGTCTTTGGCTATGGGGGGCGGGGAAGACAGAATAAAAGGAATGGAGCAGAGATTAGATAAACTTTTGGGGAGATGTGAGACATGAGAATGGCAGGCAGGTAGAGTAGCCCAAGTGATCAGGCTGGGCAGAAGCCCCCTGGAAGAGTGATCTAGTGGTGGTATAAAGTCATGGTGATTGGTAGAGCAGTGGCTGGTGGGCAGAGTGTGGCACTGCAGCAAGATGGCATAGTGAACTGGTACCTGGAGATGACCAGGGATTTGGAAAGCTGATTTGTGCATCACCAAATGTGGAAGAAGTTTGAAGCACCTTGGATAGGTGGAGCAGCTCAGAACATGGAGAGATAGGAAGCAAAGAGAAGAAGTCAGAGAAAAAAATGGAATTTTGCAGAGCACCTGCCTCAAGTTTGGAGGGGGCAAAGAGGCACCATTATGGACAAGTGTCTTTGGAACTTTTGGGACTAAAAATGGTGACTAGGGCAAGATAACTGAACACTTGTGGTATTAAGAGCTTTTTGTCTTCCCTGTTGAATTCCCTTGTTAATAAAATGTTAAACTGCATTTGACTGGCAACTGCTATGCATGGGTGCTATGAACCTGAGGGAAACTGGGCGGCAGAAAGCCGCATTTTAAAAAATAATATATATATATATATATTTCACATAACTGTGATCCCTAAGGGTCACCCACCTCCCTGGCCACCCCAGCTGGTCCCCTCCCACAGTTGTGTACTTTCATTTGGTTGTCCATATATTAGTGAAACCATTTGGTTTCTGTCTTTTTCCTTCTTACTTGTTTCTGCCAATATGATTTCTTCTAGATACATCCAAGTTACCCGAATTCATCAAATTTGTCATTTTTTATTGAATATTTTCCATTGTGTATATATACCACATCTTTTTCATCCATTCATCTATTTTGGGACATTTGGGTTTTTCCATGTCCTTGCAATTATAAATAGTGCTGAAATAAATATCTGACCACAGGTGTCCCTTTGTACCCACATTTAGGTCTCCTTTGGGTAGATTCCCAGAAGAGCGATTGCTGGGTCAAATGGTAGTTCTGTTTTCATTACTTTGAGAGTCCTCCACACTGCTTTCCATAGTGGCTGGACCAGTTTACATTCCCACGAGCAGTGTAAAATGTTCCTTTCTCTCCACATCTACACCAGCACTTGTCTGTTTTTTTGGATGTGTGCCATTCCAACTGGTGTAAGGTGGTATCTCATTGTGGTTTTGATTTGCATTTCCTTTACTGCTAATGATGTTGAACAGTTTTTCATGTGCCTGATAGCCATTTGACCTTCCTCTTTGGAGAAGTGTCTTTTTAGATCTCACCATTTTTAACTGTTTTTTTTTTTTGCTTTGTTTTTGTTAAGTTATGTGAGTTCTTTGTGAATCTTTGTTATCAACCCTTATCATTTTTTCCCACTTGGTTGGGATTCTTTTTGTTTTTTTCTGTTGTCTCTTTTGCTATACAGAAGCTTTTTAGTTTGATGTAGTCCTAGCTGTTTATGTTTTCCCTCATTTTTTTTGGCCCTCTATAGATGTGGCCAAAAATGGATTTCTGAATTGTAACTCATGAAGGGTTTTGCCCAGGTTTTCCTCTATGTATTTTATGGTTTCAGGTCTTGCATACAAGTCTCTTATCCATTTTGAGTTGGCTTTTATATATGGTGTAAGGGTGGTATCTTGGTTAATTTTTTTGCATGTCTTGGTCCAGTTTTCCTGACGCCATTTATTAAAGAGGCTATCCTTGTTCCAATGTAAGTTTTTCACTCCTTTGTCAAAGATTAGTTGACTATATATGTGTGGCTTTAGTTCAGGGCATTCAATTCTGTTCCATTGGTCTGATTGTCTGTTTTTATACCAGTACCAAGTTGTTTTAATTACTATGGCTTTGTAGTATAGATTGAAGTCTGGAATAGTAGTTCCTCCATTCTCTCTCTTTCTGGTCAGGATGTTTTTTGGTAGGTGGGGTCTTTTGTTATTCCATATAAATAACAAAAAATTGAGAAAGAAGGAAAACTGCCAAACAATTCTATGAAGCAAACATCACTCTCATACCAAAAGCAAATAAAGACAGCACAAAGAAAGAAAACTATAGACCAAGTCCCCTAATGAACATGGATGCAAAAATTTTAAATAAAATCTTAGCAAATTGAATCCAATATTGTATAAAAAGCATTATTCACCATGACCA